>JAWPHD010009153.1:0-107140 GCA_037043455.1 Cyrtodaria siliqua
AGCAAACGACATCATAAACACAAAAGGGTTGACAATAGGGGCTACCGCCTTGGAACGGTCAGTGGCAAAGTAGGCCACTGGGGTTTTAACACGGTTCTAGGGTGCACCAAACCTCACACTTACCCTACTGTCATCCCATTAAAACAGGACAGTGTAAATAAAGAAATTCCCACCATGATCTAATCTCAAACCAACAAGGCAGCATCAACAGGCAATATATAAGTAAAACGCAAATATGCTCGTGTAAATATAATACAAAAACAATAGCCTAGAAGGTACTCATTGACTTGGCAGAAGCCAGAGCAACAAGAGAATAAACCATTAAGGGCACGAAAGATCTTAGACAAACATCAAACGTTCAGTAAACCAACTCGAAGAAAACCATCCATTTTAAATTTCAACGATGATATGTTATTTGATCTCATTCATTGACGTGGTAATAAAAAAACTCAGGAAAGCTTCGTTTTCAGAAATTAAATTTGGTCAATTCTAGCATGAATTGCCTTTGATGTAATTTTTCAAAATTTCAAAGCTGCCTATTATTATATATGACGCATGAACTTATGAAGTTATTGTCCCGCTGACACAGACTTATTGAAAACGTAGTTTGATTAATTACCATTACCGGTTTAATCAAATTTGGATATCAGAAAATTCATCTTTTATGACAATTAAAATATCTCTTTTGAACAATTTTGAGTCAAACATGCACAAATAAGATATATGGTCCTATAGAAACCACAGCGTCCAACCGCAATGACATCGTAGGTCCGCACTGTACTGCAAACAAGGACTTGACAATACAACGAAAGAGACAAAAAACAACAGAAAGGGTGGTGAAGACAGTGTTACCATCTTGGAACGGTCAGTAGGCAATAATGCCTACTGGTAAGCTTGAATCGATTTGAAATCGCAATCCTCGCTATTATCCTGTATTCAGCGCCCAACTAGACAAGACAATGTAAACAAAACTACATCCCATCAAAAGGAATTCTCTAACAATAAAGTCCACATCCAGAGAAACTTACTAAAGAAACATATACAAAATAATAAACATCTCAGGATCTATCCAGAATCGTACTGAACAACCATAGTAGTTGCGGCTAGAGAGAAAACCAATCTAGTGTACGACCAGAAAATCCGAGGGACTAATGCACCCACCTCCCTTAGTTGAGGTTTCAGTAGGTACAATCACCATTGATTCTGTTGATGATTACGTACTTAAAAAACAGATACATAAAAATTAATTATTTTGCCGTTATTAAAGACGTCATATGTATTAATGTTATTCAGTTTGTAGTGCAAATATAGATATAAAATCGAACAGGAAAAGTAGCATTCAAGGACGACAGTCAACCAAAAAACACAGAAACAAACACGCAAACAGACAAATTAGAAGGCAAAAGCAATAATAAATGCAAAAGACTTCACAAACACAAAAGGGTTGACAATAAGGCTACCGCCTTGGAACAGTGGCAGTGGCAAAGTAGGCCACTGGGGGTTTAAACCGGTTCTAGGGTGCACCAAACCTCACACTTACCCTACTGTCATCCCATTAAAACAGGACAGTGTAAATAAAGAAATTCCCGCCATGATCTAATCTCTAACCAACAAGGCAGCATCAATAGGCAATATAAGTAAAACACAAATATGCTCGTGTAAATACAATACAAAAACACTATAGCCTAGAAAGCCACAATGAAGGTACTCAATGACTTGGCAGAAGCCAGAGCAGTAAGAGAATAAACCATTAAGGGCACGACAAGAAAGATCATGGACAAACAGCAAATGCCACCGTCCCAATGGGCTTTAGATATGCGTCATCATAGGGTCCACAGCCTGTCCGGTCATCGTACAATTAAAGAGGAAAGCATAGTGGCACACTGTAAAGGTTAAAAATAAATGGAAGGTCGAATAAGACACCACAAACACAAAACGGTTGACGATAGGGCTACCGCATCGGAACGGTCATTGGCAAAAAAAGGCTCTAGGTTCTAGGGTGCACCAAACCTCACACTTACACAACTGTCAATCCAATAAAACGCGACAGTGTAAATAAAGAAATCCCCGCCATGAAATACTCTCTAACCAACAAAGCAGCATTAATAGGCAATATAAGTAAAACACACAGATGCTCGTGTATATATATATATACGAAAAAAGAAATAACCTAGAAAGCCACAAAGAAGGTACTCAATGATTTGGCAGAAGCCAGAGCAACAAGAGAATAAACCATTGAGGACACGACAAGACAAGACAAGACAAGACAAATCAAAATCCTCGAAAGCCACATGACAAGTGCTCAGTGGTTAGGCAGAAACTAGGGCGACGAGAAAATAAAAAATAGGGGTACGCCAAGACACGATTGAAGACAAACTTTAAACTGTACCGTCCTTAGAGGATTTAGGTAGACGTCATCATAGGGTCGACACTATGTCCGGTCATTCCACAATCAAAGAGGAATAAAGCATAACTGCGAACTGTAAATGGAATGCATCAACCGCTAAACAATCAGTGCGTTGCAAAATGATAGGTTCATAACCTCTTTTGATAAACGCATTATCAACGTTAATAAATAGTGTATGAAAATGAACATGACTAAGAATCTTGCGAAGTTTGTAAATAATCGTTCTAGAAGATTCTTCAATTATTTTTATATTTTAAAAGTAGATCATTTATGTGCTTTACTTAATTTGTCTATTAATTCTGCCTTGTTTGCTTTTATTTACACTGTGCTGTTTATTGGGATGACTATAGGGTGCATGTAAGAGTGAGGTTTGGTGTATTCTGATACCTAGTTTAAACCCCAGCGGCATATTTCCCCTGACCGTTCCAAGGCGGTAGCCCTATTGTGAAACAGTTTGTGTTTGTGATGTCGTTTATTCATCTTTAAAGTTGTTCTATGTTTATGTGTGTGGTTGTGGTTGAATGTCGTCATTGAATGCTGCTTTTCCTGTTCGATTTTATGTTTGCTTTTATGATAATAAACTGTTACAAAGGTTTTCGAAGTTTATGGTAACGGTAGCCGTGGTGAAGTAGCATTTTAGTTATACAAAGGTTACGACTACAATCTTTAGAAAAACGAATAAATTAAATTGTATAGAAGTTGCTCGTGGAACATCTCCATCGATGTGTGGATAATTAACAATAAAAAAGTCGAAATGATCTCTTTTGACATAAATGTTGATAACATTTCTCCATTTATAACATAAATATGTAAATCGATAAAAGAAGCGACATTATCAGAAATAGAAGCTTTGTTGCAATAAAGTTCCTTAGGAGTCAGTGCTCATTATGTCATCCATATATCCAGAGGTGTCATTAAAGACCACTCGCATTCTTCCTGAGTATGTGGTGAAACGCACAATATAAAATCACTTGCATAGTAATACAAAGTACATATACAATTATATCAGCAAAAGTAGCATTCAAGGACGACAGTCACCTACAAACTCACACAGAAACAAAGAACCAATTTAAAGATAAATAAAAAGCACGATAAGAAATCACAAACAAAAAGGGTCTTGGTCATGATCACTTTCATACTATCTTTGTTAAACTTGTTAAAAAGTTTATCAAAAGAGATTATGACCCTATCATTTTGCAACGTACTGAATGCTTGGTGGTGGACCATTTTACAGTTCGCCACTATGCTTTCCATTTTAATTGTACGATGACCGGACAGGACCCTATGATGACGCCTACCTAAAGCCCATTGGGATGTTGGCGTTTGATGTTTGTCTATGATCTTTCTTGTCGCGCCCTAATGGTTTATTTTCTTGTTGCTCTGGCTTCTGCCAAGTCACTGAGTACCTTCATTGGCTATTGTTTTTCTGTATTATATTTACTCGAGCATATTTGTGTTTTACTTATATTGCCTATTGATGCTGCCTTTTTGGTTTTAGATTAGGCCATGGCCGGGATTTCTTTATGTACACTGTCCTGTTTTAATGTGTTGACAGTAGGGTAAGTGTGAGATTTGGTGCACCCTAGAAACGGATAAAACCCCCAGTGGCCTACTTTGCCACTGTCCTTTCCAAGACGGTAGCCCTATTGTCAACCCTTTTGTGTTTGTGATGTCGTTTGCATATATTTGTTGCATTTGCTTCATGATTGTCTGTTTGCGTGCTTGTTTCTGTGTTGTGTAGTTGACTGTCCTCCATGAATGCTGCTTTCCCTGTCCGATCTTTTTATATTTCTTTGACAATAGGCCTACTGTCTTGTAACGTTCAGTGGCAAATAAGTCCGCTGGAGATTTAAACCTGGTTCTATGGTGCACAAAATCTCACTCTTACCCTATTGTCATCCCAATAAACGGGACAGTGTAAATACGGATATCACCGCCAGGTTATAATCTCTAACAAACAAGGCAGCATTACTAGGCAATATAAGTAAAACACACACATCAAGCACATGATCATGTATATATAATATAAAAACAAAATCATAGAAAGCCAAAAAGTAAGTACTCAGTGACTTGGTAGAAGCCAGAGGAACAAGGAACACACATAAGTATAAAAGTCGAACAGGAAATGCAGCTTTTACAAAAAACACAATCAATTAAAAAACACGCAAAATGACATGAATGGCAAATTATTTTTGCACGACAAGACAATAGTAAAGACAAGCACCAAATGCTACCGTCCTATAAAGTAGATGTCATTTTAGGGTCCACAGTCTGTCCGATCATCCCACAATCAAAGAGGAAAGCATAGTGGCGAACTGTAAGTGGTTCAACGTTTAAACATGCAGTGTGTTGCAAAATGATAGGGTTCAACACGAAGTGCACAGTAGTTCGTACCCATAGGGATACCCAAAATGTGTCTGAAACCGGTTGTTCCATACCTGACGAAAAGATTATAATAGGAAAAGAATTACGTCACAATCTTCTAGGCATGTTCACATAGTGTAATTGTCCAAATTGTTGGTAAAAACGTTTTAATATTGGTACAGGTCTCACAATGTAGTTTTGCCTCTAGCAAACGTTTTTAGAATGAGAGCAGTACATTTTAATAAGGTTGTGTGGTAAAAGTTGTATGAAGTGTGGAACAGACAGAAGTACTCATAGATGAAACTTGACGCTTATTGCAAATGCTATCAAAATCGTCTCCTGAATTGTAATTGGCCAAATAAAATTAATCGAGTTGTCATAAAAAGAAATATAAAAAGATCGGACATGGAAAGCAGCATTCAAAGAGGACAGTCAACCACAAAACACAGAAACAAACAGGCAAACAGACAAACAAGAAGGCAAAAGCAATAGTAAATGCAAACGACATCACAAACACAAAAGGGTTGGCAATAAGGCTACCGCCTTGGAACAGTGGCAGTGGCAAAGTAGGCCACTGGGGGGTTTAAACCGGTTCCAGGGTGCACCAAACCTCCCACTTACCCTACTATCATCCCATTAAAACAGGACAGTGTAAATAAAGAAATTCCCGCCATGATCTAATCTCTAACCAACAAGGCAGCATCAATAGGCAATATAAGTAAAACACAAATATGCTCGTGTAAATACAATACAAAAACACTATAGCCTAGAAAGCCACAATGAAGGTACTCAATGACTTAGCAGAAGCCAGAGCAGTAAGAGAATAAATCATTAAGGGCACGACAAGAAAGATCATGGACAAACAGCAAACGCCACCGTCCCAATGGGCCTTAGGTAGGCGTCATCATAGGGTCCACAGCCTGTCCAGTCATCGTGCAATTAAAGAGGAAAGCAATAATAAATACAAACGACATCACAAACACAAAAGGGTTGACAATAGGGCTACCGCCTTGGAACGGTCAGTGGCAAAGTAGGCCACTGGGGGTTTAAACCGGTTATAGGGTGCACCAAACCTCACACTTACCCTACTGTCATCCCATTAAAACAGGACAGTGTAAATAAAGAAATCCCCGCCATGATCTAATCTCTAACCAACAAGGCAGCATCAATAGGCAATATAAGTAAAACACAAATATGCTCGTGTAAATATAATACAAAAAAACAATAGCCTAGAAAGCCAAAATGAAGGTACTCATTGACTTGGCAGAAGCCAGAGCAGTAAGAGAATAAACCATTAAGGGCACGACAAGAAAGATCATAGACAAACATCAAACGCCACCGTCCCAATGGGCTTTAGGTAGGCGTCATCATAAATTTTAGCCGTATTGTCCAATGTGTTAATTAACGACGAATGTAAGGCAGTAAGACAAGAAATTGAACCTTTATTAGATCCTGGGACCATACGCCGCTGGATATAGGGGATGAAATAGAGACAAAAATATTGCTATATTCACCGCCATATGCTTGCCATCTTCGGGATGGTTAAAATTCTGTTCTGTTGATTTTTATGAGTATTAGGGTCTGCTCAACCCGGATCTAGAGGGCGTGAGCGGTAGCTAACATATTTCACTACCGCTCATGAACAGTCTCAATCCAAGCTAGACTGCAATATTTCGTATGTGTCGTGCTCGGCCGTTTCCAAAGGTCAATTATCATACTCTTTTTCTTTAGAGATTTTCGTAGTTGCGCATACACTAGAATTAGACCTAAAGCCGACTGTTTGTGTAATTGAGGAATCCATTACATAGTTGGAAGTGTGGTTTGCTTTTCGTCTGCGCCAGCTTTGAAAGTGGTGCACGAGTGATGTGCATGGAAGCATTATCCTTAGTAGGTTAGGTTTTAGACTCAAATCAGCTCGTGCGTTCTGCTTTTTCCTCTGTGTTATTAAGCTTGGCAATGAATGTCTTTCTTCGTTTTTCAATAGTTCTCCAAAGTGCTTTTCTTTAGAACGTTGCTCCGTAAGGCTATTTTTTATAAAGCGTGATATTCCATTGACAATCATGTTAACGTTTGTGCTAAAATAAATATTACGTTAACTAATTGAACAAATCACTCTTTTCAGCTTTTATATTCAAATAAATGGAATCCAATTTTGAGTTTGCCATAGAAACGTAATAAACAATCGCAAAATTAAGTTGATTGCAAAACCAAATGCATTTTCACTTCAATCCTTTTGATTAGCGGACTTGTAAGGAATTATTCGCAGAAATGAAAGCCGTGATGTTATCTATCATATTGTCGTCTGCAATAATAGAATAAATACATAAATGGGACCCCTTGGAAGAAACAAACAAAACCAAAGGTGAACGTAGCATACCCCATTTTACTGAGTCTGTTTATGCATGATAATATAAAGAGCGACACCTCTCACTCCTCCTAGCACCGGCTTAAGCAGCATTCTACTTTAAAACGTCAAATATTGGGATTGATTATCCCAAAGGATCAGTAAGTAATACCATTACTTATTTTTAAGTCAGTAAATAACTAAAACCTGTATTTAAATCTGCTGCGTGATCGAACTAACGTTTTCAATGTTGTCAACGCTTTAATAATGTTGTCAACGCTGTTATAATGTTGTTAACGCTTTTTTGATGTTGTCAATGCGTTTATGTTGGTGGTGTCACAGACTTTGCTTATTTTCATCCGTTACATTTTGGTGTGTTTTGAATGCGTGTTTTTTTATTGCTGAGTTCTGTGAATGTGTCATTTTCTGTTCGGCATTTGCATTTACTTTAATTCAGCCTTCTACAATACTGATTACGTTTCTGACTTTTAAAGTAGGCATGCTGCAGGAATTAAAACCAACCAAAGATGACAAGGAATAATAAACGCATAAACGGTATGCGACACCACGTGACACGACGTGACACCACGGAATAAATGCGTTGACAACAGGAATTCTGTGTTCTTTGTTTATTAAAAAAGTGTATTTTTACACACATAGAGGATACTTGTGGTATTGCTATGAACAGACCACTTTCAAAAGTGTCCCTTTTTATTTACAAGGGCCTACTTTGCCACTGACCGTTCCAAGGCGGTAGCCCTATTGTCAACCCTTTTGTGTTTGTGATGTTGTTTGCATTATTATTACTTTTGCCTTCTTTTTTGTCTGTTTGCGTGTTTGTTTCTGTGTTTTGTGGTTGACTGTCCTCCTTGAATGCTTCTTTCCGATCTTTTTATATTTCTTTATGTCCTCAAAATAAATGTTGTATAATTGAATAACAATAAAATACACTGCCTGTGCAATTGACTACCACACTAGTAACAATCTAAAAAAATAAAAAACGTCAGCACATAAAATATTGCAATGCATACATCACAAACATCACAAACTCAAAATAATTGACAATAGGGCTATCGGCTCGGATCGGTTAGTGGCAAAACGGCCTCTTCGGGTTTAAATCTATATTAAACATATATTTAGCCTATATCTAACTTATATTAAACCTATTTTTAAAGTTATAGTGACCACTGTCTGCGCAATGGACTTCCACACAAACAGGTATTAGCTGATATGTGTGATATTTCAGGTATATTTATTTTATGAATTACTGTTTCCCATCATGTAACATAGTGGTCATCTGACTTGCATCAACACGTTGTTATAAGAGGGATAAAATAATTATAGAATTTTTTGGAATAAACTAAAAACCTGTAAACATGTCAGCACATAATACACTGCATGAAATGCTTGTACATTAAAAATAAATCAAAAGGGTTTAATATTAATGACGCTTAAGATCCATTTCTTATATCATGAATTAGATAGAGATTATTTAACTGCTGGGATCGATTATAGGGAAATCCTTCACGAGTGGTAGACGTGTGGTTCTTTTCACGAACGAGCGCACGCGAGTGAATGAAAAAAAGAAGCACGTCTACCATCAAGTGAAGGATTACCCAATAATTGATCCCAGCTGTTAGATAATCTATTTATTACATTTTAAATTACGTTTTTCAAACAAATATTCGCTTTATTGAACGTTATCGGCGGATGACGTCGACGTCAGCAACACTTTGTTGACGTCACGCCTCAACGTTGCAACGTTAGTTATTATTGTGTTCTGAGTTAGCAACGTTAGTTATTATTGTGTTCTGAGTTAGTTATTAATATTAGCGATTATGAATATTCTTGCACTGGGAAAACCCGATCTTTCACGCATAGAAATGTAATAAATTAAGTTAACTGTTACCGGCACGATGTTATCTGACACTCAGGGAATACTGCATTATACAATATATAGCAAAAATTCAACAACAATTACAGCGATTGATAAAAACAAAGTATGGACATCACAACACAAACATCAAAGGGCTGGCAATAGGGTTACCGCATCGAAACGGTCAGTGGCAAAATGGCCGCTGGTGTTTTAAACGAATTTCTATGGTGCACCAAACTTCGCTCTTACCCTATTGACATCCCAATTAAGAGGGACAGTGCAATAAACAAATCCACGCAAGTCTATATCCTCTAAAATGTAGACAGAATTAACAAGCCTTAAAAGTTTAACGCAAAGCTGATCATGTATATATGAGTATGAAAAACATCGAAAGCCACAAAGTAAGAACTCGATAATCTAAGCCAGATGAACAAGAGAATAAACCGTTAACGGCAAGACAAGAAAATATTGAAAACAAACATTAAACGGTACCATCCCTTGTTATTTGAAAATGCCTGATGACATATTTACACTTCAAATGCCACTTTTCCCATTCGACTTTTATACCAATTTCTGCTGTTTAATTGTTTAGGATGAATTTGTTATTCTCTGGTTATTTTTTCACTATGTGTGGGTTGATTTTGTTCCTCTTCCATAAACAATGTGGAAGGGGTTGTCCTTTAAGTTGGGGATTTTGTCAATACATCAATATGCCTCTATTGCTGATGAAACATATATATAATTATATCTAAAATTCTATCCTATATTTCAGAATTTAATGTTTTTTGGACAGCACTTGCATTGATTACTGCACATTCAATTACCGCTCTCCCTAGTTTTATCAGCATCCATACTGTAAGTGGAAATTATCTGTTAAAGTGTCATGCTTTAAATGCAAAGAAACAATTAAATAAACAAGAAATATAATATTTGCATTGATGAAATGTCAAATCTTATTTAAATAGTGAAACAAATTTCAATACAATCTATCACATCGTGAAACGTTATTATTGATAGCGAGAAACAAGAAAATGTTTACTTACCAGCATTACCATTAAGTAAGTAAGGAGTCGCAAAGCAACGATGTCTGCAAATATTTCTACCAGTATGTTAAAAATGGTAAATATAAGAAGATTGTATATATAAAGCGATTAAAAAGTACAGCTTGCACCACTTAGGCAATTTTTTGTTTCTGTTTGTGACTGACTGTCGTCCTTGAATGCTGCTTTTCCTGTTCGATTTTTATATCAATATTTTCCCTACAAACTGAATAACATTAATACATAAGACGTCTTTAATGTCGGCAGAACAATTAATTTTTATGTATCTTTTTTAATCAACAGAATCAATGGTTTGCATGTTTGACTCAATATTGTTCAAGAGAGATATTTTAATTGTCATAAAAGATGAATTTTCTGATATCCAAATTTGATTGAACCGGTAATGGTAATTAATCAAACTACGTTTTCAATAAGTCTGTGTCAGCGGGACAATAACTTCATTAGTTTATGCGTCATATATAATAATAGGCAGCTTTGAAGTTTTGCAAAATGACATCAAAGGAAATTCATGCTAGAATTGTCCAAATTTAATTGCTGAAAACGAAGGTTTCCTGAGTTTTTTATTACCACGTCCATGAATGAGATCTAATAACATATCTTCGTTGAAATTTAAAATGGATGTGTTTTCTTCCAGTTGGTTTACTTCGCATCAATTTATATCAATTTCTTGATATGTATTCTTGAACGATTTTTGAACTGAAAAGTCCGACTAAATACGAATATAAATTTGAACCCAGTGGTTGCGTAATATTCAGACTACTGCTTATAAGCTATTCTTTAATTAAGAAATAAAATATTTCCAGCTGGTTTATATTGTCCCAGATCAAAACCAAGTGGGCGGGACTTTAAGACTATCGATACCAAGGGACGTAGGCCCGTGGTTTCGATAAGTTTCAAGTCCCAAACACCAGGTATTGATCTTGCACAATATAATCCGGCTGGAACTATTTTATTTGTTATCTGACATGGATTGTTATGTCTTTAATACACACATTTTCGAGAGATGTCAATATGTTGTTTTTAAGCGACGTTGCTTTAAGTATTTGGATGTTTTCTGACATTTAAAATGACATCCTAATAGTTGAAGGACGTGACATCAGAGGTCTTGACAGGAATTTTAGAAAATCCTCTATAACCAATCAGTATTGAGTATTTTAATTGACTATGTTAGATCAAGCATTCAAATGTGCGTCTCGATTTATTAATTCAGTATCATTCCGACCTTAAACCTGCTTGCCTATAATTAAATAAGTTTTCGTTTTTGTTTTTGCTCCTCTGTTTCTTCCATAGGTTTTAATATCCTATAGGAATACCAACAATTTGTCTATAAACGGTAGTTCCATACCTAATGAAAATATTATCAAATAGAAAAATAAGTGATTCACAAACTTCATATCTAGTCCACATAGTGTAATTGTCCAAACTACTGTTAGTAAAAACTCTTTAATATTGTGACATGCCAAAAATGTAGTATTTTCCCTAGAGAATGATTTTTGAATAAGAGCAATAAGCTTGTCTTTGATAAGGTGATGTTGTAAGATTGTATATAGTGTAGAGAAGAAATATAAAAAGATCGGACATAAGTGCTTATAGATGAAACTTGACGTTTATTGCAAATTTTATCAAGAACGTCTCCTGAATTTTTAATAAACCAAAACAAATTAATCCCAGAGATTTCATAAATTTTAGCACAATATTGTTTTATGTGATCTTTAACGGCAGTAAGACAAGAAATTAAAAGTTTGGAGATGTTTGTGGTGGTGCAGGCACTATAATTAGAAATAAAACGGGCCTTATACGGATGTGTATATAATTTAGGAATCCAGTACATAGTTGGTTGTTTGTTCTGCTTTTCGTCTACCCCAGCCTTGAAAGTAGTGCACCTAGTGATAGGTGTTGAAAAAACATCATCAGTAGATTGAACTGGAGTATACGAATTAGTGCTACCGATTTCCAGAGATAAAACATTGACGTAATGTAGGCGTCAAACAATAATTACATTATTAGCTGCTTTATCAGCAGGACTAAACAAATTTATTATGAAATTCTTGAATTCCCGATTTTAAATTACGAAAGGAAAACTTAGGTGTCGGAGGAAGTAAATAGGGGTGAGCATTATAAATGTTAATACGTGTATCTATAATTTTAAAAGATGGCCTTTTCCAAGTATAAAGTAGAAAGAGAGTTTGGGTCCGCATGTTCTCTACGACACCATTGTATACTAAAATCCTCAATGGATTGGGCGATCTGAGCAAGACAGGCATTAAAATCGATAGATGAAGGTAATCTATACAGAGGACCTTTCGAAAGCAGATGCCGAATACGTTTATCAACAATATCAAACTTACCAGTGATGACATGACCAGCTGGAGCATAGCAAAAGTTGATGTGTTACATTCACATTCCTTAGATGTGGTTTCAAGGTCAGAAACTATTTTGTTGTAGTTGAAAATAATGTTTCTAAAAGGTTTTTAATACTTATGACAAATTACAGCACTTTCGTAGTTTTTTGAATAGGGATAGAATCAACTTAGAAAATGCCTGACGTGATCAGACTCCTTGTCAATATGGGGTCGGAGAACATGTTGTGTGTACCTTTGAATTATGGAAGCAGAGTTATACAAGGGATCAGTATGAATGAAAATTATGTCTGCTTCCTCGTCGATCAACTTAAGTGAAGACATGGACAAAGAGGTAAGTTCTGAAAGCATAGAGTGCTTTCCAGACTGTTTAAAAATATTACGTAATTCAGAGACTGAAATAATTACACGCGATTTACGTTTGATGTTACCATAAAGCCTTCGACCATGAGACCTAGAGCCATGCTTTCGACTAGGAAATATAGAAAAATGTGAATATTAGGATATTTCCTTGTTGATCATTATTGTCTTTAAGCGGTCCACAGCGGCCACTGTTTTCGGCCACTGACCGTTCAAAGGCTTTGCTAGTGCGTCGCTTATACCCAACTTGTTAGACCATTAAACATGTATTATCTGTTTACCTGGTATCTGGTATTACCATGCATATATGAAGAACGGTGGCAATGAATTGGCATGTCTTAGAACGAGTTTGTATACAATCAGATTTAATGGAAAAATCATAATTTGTCTAAATAAAAGTAAGGTTTGCGAAAATACGATAACTGATCAGATGGTTTGATGTTTTTCTTCCGAAAGAATATAACTCGTTGCGTGATTAAAGAGATTTAAGAAAAACAAAAGTTCGAATCAGGAACAGATGTCTTCTTTATTTCCAATATTAGCAATAGTAACGCACACTGTAGCTTATTTAATCGTTATTGTTGATATCGATAAACGTATCGTTCGAGTTAATTAGGTGATTATTCGGGGCGCTTGTTTCAGCCAAGGCTTTTCAGCAATAATTAATAATTAATAATGAGTACATAAATTATATGTCACTGAAACTGGAATTTTCAGAGTTAAAAAAAATCTTAGTTTTTTAATTTGGTTGAGAAATAATTATTTTACATTAAAAATGATTTGGGACGAGGCTTTTCCCATGTATATTCCTTGTTAGAGGGACAGCAGAAAGTTTCATATAACTTTAGTTAACCCACATATTTTTTATAAAAATGTCTGGGTGTCTTATTTTACGAATATCCAATAATTTAAAACATAAAATTCTAAAAATATATATTTTTAAAATGTTCATGCAGCATAATTCTGCATTGAAAAAGCCCGATTAAAAATAGCTTTCGCGCTTGACATTTTATTTCTCAATCGAATTTGAAAAGTACTGTATTTTTTATTTACCACTAAAACTGTCTGTTTCACTGATAAACATCCTATTTAGGTACTAGATGCATTTTTTCTGAAATATCCGAGAAACCTGGCTGAAACAAGCGTCCCAAACAATAGTTCTGCATTCTAATCGTGAAATCTAGGTACTCATTTAAACAGTTTACTTTTCCCGTTTTAGAATTGAATCATCACCGAAATCACTAGAAAGTGTGAGCGGGGTAAAGCTATTATCCAAAAGTGGGATTTTCACAATATTTTTGTTGAAGATTTAACTATCGTTCAAGAAAAACGTGTTCTTGTATTGGAATGATTATTCCAGTTTTGTTTATTTGTATATATTATGTAAGTGTGCTTTTTTCAAATATTCCTCTCCGAATCCTATATCAAGTGAGTATAGTGACAAATAGCTTAAATTTGTTAACTGAAAAAAAATCAAATGACAATTACAAACAATAAAAACATATGCCAGTGTTCCAAATAGACAAATAATTATTCGAAATGACGCTCACTTGATTCAAAAATAAATATCGCTTTAAAATGACAGGACAACACCAATCTGATTATTCAATTTTAGGATTTTAACCCGTAAAGTGTTCTTTTTCGTAAAACTATAGATTTATTTTATAACTGGTATACGATTGGGGCTTAACGTCTTATTAACCCTTAACCCGCTAAGAACGACTATAATAGCCTTTGTGTCCATTTTACACCACAATCAGCCTGCTAGTAACTCACTGATTAGGGTTTACACTGTCCGTCTGCTGATCAGTCATTTCTCCCGAAACACCCCTTTGTAACATAAATGGAATGGTCTTAATTCAAAGAAAGAAAGTCCGTTATACATATGTAGCGGGTTAAGGGTTAGCACATCATAATAGGTTATGTTACAATAATAAGTTGAGAAGGAGATGAGAAGGGCTCAGGCATGGCTCCGCCAGGGAGTGAACCTGCGTGAAGCAGAGGTATGTTGCTGTAACACGAACGGCATTATCTACAGAGCTACTGAGGTCATAAGACAAAATGGAAACTAAGATAGCAAAGGGAGAAAAATGTAAATTAATTCAATATTATTAAAACTACCAGTGACATAATGATATCATATAGTGCACGTATTTATGATGACACTCACTCAACTCAAATCCACAATTACATAATCATGCTGATAAAGTAAAGACACTATGTTGCAAGACTATAACATTAGATATAAATATCGAACAGTAAAAGTAGCATTCAAGGACGACAGTCAACCACAAATACACACAAAAACAAACAATAGCTATAAAGAGGAATAAAAGACAAGATATAACACCACAAACACAAACGAGTTGACAATAAGGCTACCGCCTTGGAACGGTCTGTGGCGACACATCCCGCTAACTCATACTTACCCTATTGTCATCACAATAAACGGGATAGTGTAAATAAAGATATAGTTATAAATCAATAATATCGTTAATATATATATATATATATATATATATATTATACAATCGAACAGGAAAAGCAGTATTCAAGGACGACTGTCAACCACAAACACACCCAGAAACAAAGAACAAATTTAAAGATGAATAAAAGGCCAAATAAGATATCACAAACACAAAAGGGTTGACAATAGGGCTACAGGCGTTCACGAATGAGCATGGAATTTCATTCATACTGACGCAATGTCATCGTGTGTTCAACTCCGCCCCATTCCTCGCTAAATGTAAACAAGAGTGTGAATGGTGTCACTCTCGTCACCGATTCGTCGACCCATTGTTGCCGCAGTAGCACTCGATCATTACACACAAGTGTGTGTAGTCTACATCATTGTTTTTTGAATGTGTATGAAAGGTCTCACGAAGCCTTGCAATGCAAATAACGCAATATTTAGCGCAGTGAACGACAAATTAGCAAAATGATTTATATTTAATGGCCGATCATCATTTTTACATCTCCCGAGTTAAATTGTCCGCACGGTTTTACACAACTCTGACAAGCGAGAATGTCCGTTCGCAAGACAACATATGGATATGCCCATTTTCATTTTTAGGTAGAGTTGGAAATTGTGTATAAAACAGTGGATCTATTACAAACCCTATGATGTTGGCGGTATGACGTAAAGGCCTACGTGACAAGTAGCAGGTGTTGAATTTTCCCCATTTAGGAGAGTACTCAATCGAATGGTTTTATAAATTAGATGTTTTGATTATGTTTACCATCTTTGTGTTTAGTTTTACATTATGCTTTGTCAAGTTGTGTGCAATTAGATTTCCGTGTGTCCCTTTAATTCAGCCTCTGACTGTGTACTCGCTATTCAATACACAGAACACGCGCGAATAGCAACGCACCTAGCAACAGAGTGGAAATTTACCTCGCTTGATTGCGTGTGTTTGAATTATTTAATTTGGATTATTAAATGGTTTTAAATGGTTTCTAAACAGGTGCATGTACACACTGAACATGTTGTTGTTGTTCATTAAATTAACTAAATTTATTATGACTGTGTGCACACATGAAGAAAGAAATGAAAATTGTCAATCCGCGATGGATTAGCCTTTTGTCATAATTACCGCGAAGGCAACCTTTCGTCAGCTTTCTCGGAAATTTGTGATTGCCGCGGATGGAACTCATGTAATTCTGGGGGAAAATTTCGCGATGATCAAATATTTACGTCCGCGCAGTTCCGCGTGGGACCATCTGTACATGTACTCAGTGTTTTGTTATGATATTGATTTTGGTCACGTGAGACTTGTAAGCAGGACGAGTGGGAGGTGTCAAGTAGTTTCAATTCGCTGAGTAATTCCATTTTATTAGACGGCGTCATCGGTTGTTTTCATGTATGATGTGTCAAACATCCATTGACGCAAGCGATGTATTTCCATGCTCAATCGGGAACGGCTGTACCGCATTGGAACGGTCAGTGGCAGACAAGGCCGCTGGGGTTTAAACCAGGTTCTAGGGTGCACCAAACCTCACACTTACCCTACTGTCAACCCAGTAAAATCGGACAGTGTAAATAAGGAAATCCCCGCCATTAAATATTCTCTAACCAACAAGGCAGCATTAATAATAATAATCAACACATCGACAAATATGCAGGTTTAATAATAACACTATTGTACAGGTCTTATACCTCATATAATTGTATTACGTATCATTGCAAGTGCTACGTTTCCTGTTCAATCCTTATGTGTTTGTGATATCTTATCTCGCCTTTTATTTATCTTTAGTTGTTTTTTCGTGTGCTCGTAGTAGACTTTTGTCCTTGAATGCTGCTTTTCCTGTTCGATTTTTATATCTACTTTTCCTATCTAGCTTTCTTTAAACAAATGTTTACTAGATCCGTATTTCACGCTGGCTTATCCTTGTAATAGTTGTTTTCATCAATACATGTTTTTATATTGGCAGTTTTCCTTCAATCCTTCATGTCCTGGTCGACCTTTGTATCTCTAGTTTATTTCATTAGTTATATGCATGCAAGACTTGTAGAGATTAGATCATGGCGGGGATTTCTTTATTTACACTGTCCTGTTTTAATGGGATGACAGTAGGGTAAGTGTGAGGTTTGGTGCACCCTAGAACCGGTTTAAACACCCAGTGGCCTACTTGGCCACTGACCGTTCCAAGGCGGTAGCCCTATTGTCAACCCTTTTGTGTTTGTGATGTCGTTTGCATTTTTATTATTGCTTTTGCCTTCTTGTTTGTCTGTTTGCGTGTCTGTTTCTGTGTTTTGTGGTTGACTGTCCTCCTTGAATGCTACTTTCCCTGTCCGATCTTTTTGTATTTCCTTGTATTTCACACATGGTACTTTCCACTTTCTCCTTCGTATATTACGTCTCTTTTCCATTATTGCCATTGGGAAAGCACATAACTTTCACAGTAACAGTACATTAGTCGAAATGATTAGTCAATAGTTTTATTACGTGAAGTGTCTGCAAAAACAGTCCCAGACTGATAGAAAATGGAAATCGAGGACTTAACTTGAAGGTATTGTATAGTGTTCTTTATTGATATATATTTACAAACGTTTCGAAATCCCCTTTCTTAATAACTGTTGGGTCGCTAGTATTATGCAGAATCTGATGTATATTCCTGTTAAAATAAGCGTCAAGTATTTTATATCCTACATTAAAGTTTTAGATATAGCCTCAGACAATCAGTCATGTTTTTCTATTAGCCTTCGTCATACATGTACTTTATAAAGACATTTGTTTTCTAAACAAAGATCGCGGCTTGATACAGAAGTGGAATAGATACAGTTGGTGCCGTCAATTCCTAGGAATGCCTAAACCGATATTTATCGAAATACTTAATGCGACAGGCAATGGCTACGATTTGCTGAAGTTGTAGTAGGACTTAGTTCGGGTGTATATAGATAGATAAGTTTAACTGTCCCGCCGCAGAGCTAGCTTTTATGTCGATATCGGTAGAGCGTCCGTTTCACATGCAAGGGGTCCAGAGTTCAAACCTAAATATGTACGTGTAATTTTCCGGGTTTGATTACATTTGTGGAGAATCCGGGTAGGCATTATATGAGGGTATGCCCAGATTCCTAGATCATAATGTATATGTGTTGTGTGATATTTGTCCAATTACAAAATCCTTATTGCGACAGTTAATGTCGACAATTTGTCAAAATGCTTAATATGACTGTTATTGTATCTCCCGTTTGCCTAATGCAAATTGAGAAAATAATCCATCCTCGTCGAAACTAGGAAATTGGCAACTTACATTATGTGACAGCCAGCTAATGGGACAATCGGCTGAATACAATACCTCATTTTGCAACTTCGAAATAACGCGGAACTTGTAGACTATGTAAGATTTACTGTTTCCACTTTATTCGTTTTACTGTTATTTTGTAATTGTGTAAATCGCTAAATAGTTACGTCACAATATAAATATGGAGAGATAGAGAGAGAGATAGAGAGAGAGAGGGGTGAGAGAGAGAGAGGGAGAGAAAGAGGCGTCACATAACCGTAATTTGGGGGTCATTTATTATCTGATCTTCTTTGATCTACATACTACTGTTTGCGATTTGAGGGACTTTGTTGAGTCCCAAAGAATTACAATTTGTTTCATAATTCTAAATTTAGAACATTGCGCATGCGCAATTCATTTCCGGCAACAAATATCACAACATATTACATGGTGTCATCAAATGACATATACGAGGCATCATTTGATAAATATGAGGAGCAGTCAGAAAGTTATTAGAGCTTTAATTGTTCTGTAAATGATCATTCAATTTCTTTTCAATATTTTGTTTTAAATTTTCACAATAGTTACATGTCTCCAGCTTCATAAATACATTGCTATAGTAACCTATTTTCGGTATGAATGAACACTTTGAAACAATGTAAAACTGTGCGTATGTTTCACTTTCAATTGTTGTTTCCCCACCACCACCACCCCCCCCCCCCCCCCCCCAGCAGCCTTAAACATTAGGTTAATGTGAATAAATCATGACAACAAACCCTATGAGCTTAGGTAATTACTTACAATCATATGTATTTGATAGTTAAGTTTAGGTGAAGAGGTACAATTATCCTAACCCGCTGTTACGGTAATATGTTAAACAAATGTGTAATAGTTATACATGAATCCTATAAAGCAAATACTTTTTGATATTACGATAGCATTGTAGTGACTGTCAATTTGGGGGGCCTATATGACCTTGCGTTCCGGTTACTGGACTTGTGGGTAACCAGCTGATACCCGCCAAATGACATCACGTGACCTGTCCCAGACGACATGTGACCGCGCTCGGCGGAAAGGACGCAAAACTGGCAGAACGCAGACAGACGACAGGACAGATATTAAGGTTAAATATATTAAATGACGAAAACACTGTGGGATCCACCAGCAAACAGGTAGGAAACACTTTAGCATGTTGATGTAAGAAAACGAACATTACACATATTATTAGTGTTATTAAAATATATGCAGAATCAACACTATCGCAGTGGTAAATAAATAACATTTCAGATCCATTTTCCATTTGCATAAACGTATTTTATTTCTAATTCTTTTTACAAAATAGTATTTGCACACAATAGAGAAAAACTAATTAGAAGGAAATTCTTAATTAAAATATGCTTCCCCTAACTTTGACTTTAATTATACACTTGATGAATTCTTCAACAGTAGTTATTCGATATGTATACAATATACGTCAGGATGTTGCTTAGCAAAACATACTACAATTAGACATAAAAAGAAAATAACGTTCAATATAATAGAAAAAAGAAGTAAGGTAAATACGTGAACCAATACGAAAAAGCACAATTGAAATAACGTAATATGAAAATTTACAATTCAGGTATACAGAATGAAGGGTACATGAAACATATACATAAAACTAATTTCGTAATTAAGTGATCATTTAAATTCTGAGTTTGGGGACAAAACAATGAAGCTGAGCAGTTTTACGAGTTTTGACTCCATGATGGCTGTCATTCATGATGTTTGAGAATCTGTATAATTACTGATGCATTTTTGCGTTCATATCCTATTTCCAGTCTTGTAAAAATTCAATATTTCTTTAAAAGAATATTCATACAATACTAAACATACAACCATGAAATAGTACAGTTCTTTAACAGTATATTCAAGCAATAGTTAATCAAAAATAATAACCGTGAAAGCGTTTCGCCATAATTTTGTAAAAGACCAGTCGAGATATGTGACAATATATCTTGGATAAAAGAAAAGATATAGGGACATATAGCATCCAAATGCAATGGCATCGGAGGTCCGCATTGTACTACAAACAAGGAGCAATATTTAATTAATCATACAATGAAACAGACAAAATACAACAGAAAGGGTGGTTACCGACATGGATCGGTCAGTAGGCAATACAACTTACATGTTAGCTTGAATCGAGTTGTAAAGCTACATAAAATACCAAATAAGAAACATCTCCGGATATATCCAGAATTGTACTGTACAACCACAGCAGTTGCAGCCAAGAGAAAATCAATCTACGGTACAACCATTAAACCCGAGGGACGAAAGCTCATGCACCTACCTCCGTTGGTCGGAGTTTCTATAGGTGCAATCATAGAGTCCCAAGAGATATTCCATCATCGAACAAGGGAAAAGTGAAGCGTAGTGACTGACTGTAGAGGGGTCGATCACTAAATACGTTGTAATACTCAAGGGTCGTATCCTTTTCTGACGTTGGGTAAACACTTGAACGTTTATAAGATTTGATTTTTCGTTGTGGTCCTTTTGTTTCTCGTGTACAAATATTGTTTATTATGTATATATTTTAAAATAAACATGTTTTTAAATAAAATAGTTTTAAACTAAAATAGGTTTATAACAATATCTAGTCAATAATAACAACAATATAGAGGTGAGAAATGTGATTTAGTGCGTCTTCAATCTTGTCTTGTCTGGTTTATTCGCTGGCTACTCTGGCTTCTGAAAAGTCACTGACTACTTGCTTTGTGGCTTTCGCGTTTTTTTTTATATTCATATGTACATGATCAACTTTGTGTTATACTTATATTGTCTATTAATGCTGCCTAGTTTGAAGGAGCATATAGCATGGCGGGAATTACTTTATTTATTTAAACGACAATAAGGTAAATATCGATATAAAAATCGAACAGGAAAAGCAGCATTCAAAGATGAGAGTCCACCAAAAACACACACAGAAACAAAGAACAAATTTAAAGATGAATAAAATGCCAAATAAGACATCACAAACACAAAAGACGAGGTTTGGTGGACCCTAGATACTGGTTTAAAATCCCAGCGGTCTTTTTCCACTGACCGTTCCAAGGTAATACCCCTATTATCTCCTATTATCATCCCTCTTATGTGTTGATGTCATGTATCTTGCCTTTTATTCATCACACACATGTTATTAAATAACTTATAAAGTGGCTTCACCGATCTGATTCAGATGCAGATCTGGTGTTTTATTACATAACTACGGAAAACAAATGCTATCAAATAACTAATGCAGAAACTTCACTGATCTGTCTCGTAAATAATCTAATCAGAAAATTGGGTACCGCTCAAAGTTTAATTGTAGTATTGCGGTGAAAACTGGTTGTGTGTGTTTGGGGTGTGGTAGGGGCGTGGGGATGGGTGAACGTTGTTTGTGGTTTTGAAAATGCAAGACTACCGCTCTATCAACATATATTATTGCTTTATATTTGGAAAATTTATCGACTTAATGCGTGTGTGAAAATTACATGTCCGACTTTTATTACTTCATTTATCATGTTTATGACTGTTCTGTTGTCCATGAACAACTAAGCACATCTTTGTATACGAGTATATTTCTGACGACAATCATTTATTCGTGCATTCGTTTAGTCATGCCTTCTAGGGTATTTACTTTTTTTCTCTATGATTTCTTGCATTTGCAGATTCCATGAACGATTTTGATTCACATTTGTAATGTGGACGATGCTCAAATTGACTTGCAGTGCATTCCGTGCGCGTTGATTTTTCCTATAAGCATTTCCTTGTTAATTAGAGTTAGCGTAATCAGAGGGCGGAGATTTCTTTATTTACACTGTCCTATTTTAATGGGATGACAGTAGGGTAAGTGTGAGGTTTGGTGCACCCTAGAACCGGTTTAAACCCCCAGTGGCCTACTTGGCCACTGACCGTTCCAAGGCGGTAGCCCTATTGTCAACCCTTTTGTGTTTGTGATGTCGTGTGCATTTATTAATTGCTTTTTCCTTCTTGTTTGTCTGTTTGCGCGTTTGTTTCTGTGTTTTGTGGTCGACTGTCCTCCTTGAATGCTACTTTCCCTGTCCGATATTTTTATATTTCTTGTTATGTATGAGTACGAACTGTTGTACATTAATAAGAAAATTATGAAAGACGGAAATCTCAATGAATTACGTAGGTTAAAAGACAAACGGGAAATGTAGAATTCCCAGTTTTGTAGTTGAATCAATACTTCCAGTTTAAAGAATACTACCTGTCTACTTAATAGGCTGTTATATGCAAAATGTATTATTAGTTAAGAAAAGAAATATATTAGTTAAGTCTTGTATTTTGGAGAACAATAAGCAGTTACATATTTAGTTTTGTCAATTGATCAATCGTGTTGTTCGTTTTGTATTTTCCATGTTTACTTTTGTTATACCTGAGTTGTAAAGAAAGACAAAAATATCGGACAGGGAAAGCAGCATTCAAGGACGACAGTCAACCACAAACCACAAAACAAACACGCAAACAGACAAACGAGAAGGAAGAAGTAATGAAAAATGCACACGACATCACAAACACAAAAGAGTTGACAATAGGGCTACCGCCTTGGAAGGTCAGTGGCAACAAAGGCCACTGGGGGTTTAAACTGGTTCTAGGGTGCACCATACCTCACACTTACCCTACTTCATCCCATTAAAACAGGACAGTGTAAATAAAGAAATCCCCACCATGATCTAATCTCTAACCAACAAGGCAGCATCAATAGGCAATATAAGTAAAACACAAATATGCTCGTGTAAATATAATACAAAAAACAATAGCCTAGAAAGCCACAATGAAGGTACTCAGTGACTTAGCAGAAGCCAGAGCAACAAGGGAATAAACCATAAAGGGCACGACAAGAAAGATCATAGACAAACATCAAACGCCACCGTCCCATTGGGCTTTAGGTAGGCGTCAACATAAGGTCCATGAAAGTGATCATGACCATGAATCTTACGAAGTTTATAAATCACATCACCATAGAAGTCAGGTTGTGATAGTCCTTGTCGCAGAAGAGTCTTTAAATTTAAGTTTTACGAAGTTTATGGTAACGGTAACCCTGATTGAGCAGCTTTTTAGTTATACAATGATTACGAATATTAAAATCCTCAACTCGAGTACAAGCTCTTGAAAAACGAATAAGTTGAGACACATACACCCCATAATAATTTTCTCGGGGAACATCCACATCCAAGTGGGGATAATTAACAATGTCAAAATTAAAATCATCTTTCTTGTCGTGGATTTTGCTAATTATTTCACCATCTTCTATCGAGAGATCTAAATCAAGAAAAGAAGCTTTATTATCATAAAATCAATAATGCATTTGCTATTTCTATAGTGGCTAATAAGTCTCTCCATTATCATACTCTTTTTTACAGACATGTTATCTACTCTGTGTACGAGGGTGGGTGTGTACTTGTGAGCAGGATGAGGGGTGGGTGGGTGGCCCGGGTTGGGGAGAGAGTGGAGGAAGATAATTTTGGCGTTTATATTCGTATTTTGAATTTACATCAAACAGAGCGCAACTCCGGAGTGAGTATAGGTTAATAATGTAAGGTCAGCATAAAAATATCATCTGTCTACATTATCCTTGTGTTTCTTTAAACATGGTCTTATATTCAAATGTGTATATTAGGAATTTCAGATCTAAGAATAAAGGTCAAGCATTAACATGAAGTATTAATATATGTTTGGGTGTGTTTTCATTTTGGTATTGAATTTATGTCTCATATTTGACTTGTACCTGTTTAATGTAGACCCCAAATAGGATTTTACATAACCTTTGTTTGATTCATATTTACATGAACAATTGTACCATCCAAATATATATATACCCTGCATTAATTATTATGTTTACCTACATAAACTGTTTTCCGGCCAGTCAATTGAACACACTGAACACATTTACTGAGCTGACTAGTTTTTTTCTGCATAATGTCATTATGTATGGTATGTATGTTATGTGGTCTGGTGAAAGGTGTTCTGATAAGATTAATATGGAATATTTATCCCATTTTATGCTTTTACAAATTGATAGACACTACTCGCATATAATCCATATACACTTATTTAATAGGAATTGTAAATCAGCATATAGCAAACTAGCATATTCTTTATATCTTTATAATTAAGCATTGTCTGTTGCACAATAGCCAAGTGTCAGACAAGTATTTGGAAGTAGAGCTTACAAATATTACCAAAAAAACTAAATGCAATTGAGTGATGATGCACACCTATCTAAAGTAGGGGGAATCTCCCTACTTCATTTACATATGTAGATCTTTAATTACCTCCATTAGTATTACATTTATTTCAAAGGAATTGTAAATCAGTTGTATAGTTCTATAAATATCGATTAAAAATCAACTAGCATATACGTTATATCATTGTAATTAATCAGCTAAACATTCTCTATTGCACAATAGCCAAGTGTCAGAAAAGTATTTGGGAGAAGAGCTTACAAATATCACCAAACAATTGATAAATTCAATTGAGAGCTGATACACACCTATCTAAAGTAGGGGGAATCTCCCTACTTCATTTACATAATTATGTGGATCTTTAATTACCTCCATTGTTATTAAACTATGAAACTATGGTGTGTTTTTTAATTTGACCCTAGCAGAAGTTATGACATTATAACTTTACCTTTGTGTTTGTTTTATTTCCTTATAAACGTACTCTAGTATTTAGATTGACTTAAGTTTAAACTCCCCGGTAGTCACATTTGCCACCGACCGTTCCAAGGCTGTTGCCAACCCTTATATGTTTGTGATGTGCTTTTTTACTGAATCTGTTTGTGATGTACTGTTTGTATCACCTTTGCTTTGACAAAAAATACTTGTTGGAGTGACTGTATTCTGTGAATGCTACTCTTCCTGTTGAACTATATACCGCGTTGAAGGTTTTGTGCTCATCGACATTTTGGCCCATTTTATTTGGGGTTTCCTTAACTTTCCTCATTATCTTGTATTAGACACTGACGGGAGTTTTGGACATCTTTTAACAGTCCGTAAGATTACTAATATTATTTCTTATGGATCTTTGATACGATTCTATTTCGTATCTCTAATAGATACTTATTGGCCCTTATTTCGCTTTTCACAAAATGGTATTACTCTCTATAAAAACAATTATGAGTCTTTTAGTTAAAACTTTAAAAATAAATCTTTCACCTCTTCGGTTACACTCTGCATCATCAATACAAATTCCACAAAATAACTCTTCATTTCTTAGAACTAAACCATATGTACGCCTTACACCTTCAAATCTTCATTCGGCAACCTCGTTTCATGTTTCTTCTAATAATATTACTAGGATTTTTAATAATGGCTCAAAAGTTTCCGTAACTCCTCTAGGAACACCTGTTTTGAGGAAATACCATATACAAAAAGAGTATAATAATGGACCTTTGGAAATGGCCGAGCACGACACATACGAAATATTGCAGTCTCGGTTTGATTGAGACTGTTCATGAGTGGTAGTGAAATATGCTAGCTACCGTTCACAACCTCTAGCCCCGGGTTGAGCAAAACTCAATATTCATAAATCAATATTACACAATTTAACCATCCCGAAGATGGCATGCATACGGCGGTGGACATGGAGTTGCTTGCTTCCCCATGTCGCACGGCGTATGGTCCCAGTATCTAATAAAATTAAATGCCCCGAAAGAGCGAAATAAACATAATGGAATTTAGGGAGCAGCGGTTATGAAGCCTGCGTATCACAAGTAACAGCCAAAAGACTAAATTAAAGTCTCCTTTCAGAAATCATTTAGTTCATTCAAGACGCAGGGTGTTTCCCTCTATTTATAAGTGCAATGCTAAGAGGTGCATTTGTTGCAATTATTGATCGTGCAAGTCCACCATTAAATCAGCTGTTAATGGCAGATTGTTTAATGTATGTCTAGCTTCAAATGTTGATTGACGTACTACTCACGTCATTTATGTTCTGACTTGAAATATGTTGGATAAACAGGTCGATCCTTAGAAGTTCGATTTCGTGAACACAAATATAATGCAAGTAATCCTAAAAAGTTAAAAAATTACTTGTACCAACACTTTCGTCAGTCAGGTTATAATTTTAATTACGTAACTGTTCAACCGATTGAATATATATTTTTTGATAATGATGCTACTTAGAGCTTCAAATTAAAAGCTAGACATATTGCAGAACTTAAGTGGATGAAAAACTTATAGACACCTTATTCACTCGGCCTTAATGACAATAGTTATCAAGAAGGAAATATTTCTAAAGATCCTAATATTGACATTTTTTCTATATTTTCTATTCGAAAGCGAAAATCTAGGTCTCATGGTCCTAGGCGTAATGGTAACATCAAACGTAAATCGCGTGTAATTATTTCTGTCGCTGATTTAAATACTATTTTTAAACAGTCTGGAAAGCACTCTTTGCTTTCACGGCTTACCTCTTTGTCTATTTCTTCACTAAGGTTGATCGACGAGGAAGCCGACAAAGTTTTCATTCGTACAGATCCCTTGTATAACACTGCTTCCATAGTTCAAAGCTACACACAACATGTTCTCCGACCCCTTATTGACAAGGAGTCTGATCACGTCAGGCATTTTCTAAAACTACTATATATTAATAAAGGTATTGATTTCATTGACATGCCTAGTATTTTTCGGGATACTCATCTAGTTGATTCTATCCCAAAATATTTCAAAAATTCCGAAAGTCCTGTAATTTGTTGTAAATATAAAAAGCCTATTAGATATATTATTTTCACCTACCACAAAATAGTTTCTGACCTTGATATAGTACATAATACTCCTAAGGAACGTGAATGCAACACATCAAAATTTTGCTATACTCCAGCAGGTCATGTCATCACTGCTAATTTTGATATTGTTGATCAACGTATTCGGCATTTGTTTTCGAAAGGTCCTAAATATAGATTACCTTCAACTATTGATTTTAATGCCTGTCGTGCCCAGATCGCCCACTCCATTGAAGATTTTAGTATAAAATGGTGTCGTAGAGAACATGCTCGCTTTCTACTTGGAAAAAGTCTATTCTTAAAATTATAGATACACGTATTAACTTTTATAATGCTAACCTCTCTTTACTACCTCCGAGACCTAGGTTTTCCTTTCGTAATTTAAAATTGGGAACTCAGGAATTTCATAATAAATGTGTTATAGTTCCTGCAGATAAAGCAGCTAATAATGTAATTATTGTTTGACGCCTACATAACGTCAATATTTTATCTCTGGAACTCGGCAGCACCAATTCGTATACTCCAGTTAATTCTACTGAGGATGATGTTGTTTCCACACATACCACTCGGTGTACTACTTTCAAGACTGGGGTAAACGATAAGCAAAATAAACTGCCTACCATGTACTGGACCGATAAGGCTTGCTTTATTTCTAATTCTAGTGCCTGCACCACAACAAACATCTCTAAACATTTAACTTTTTGTCTTACTGCCGTTAAAGATCACGTTAAACTATATTGTGATTAAAACTTATGAAAACTATGGGAACAATTTATTTTGGTCAATAAAAAATTCAGGAGACGTTTTTGATAAAATTTTCAATAAAGGTCAAGTTTCATTAATAAGTACTTATGACTTCTCTACACTATATACAACCTTACCACATCGTCTTATTAAAGACATACTGAACATTGACAACCCTTTCTTTCCAACTATGGTTGATAATATTTATCCTAAAGAACTTCAGCTTAATAAAGCTAATATATCTGATAATAACGCTTCTTTTCTTGATTAAGATCTCTCGATTGAAAATGGTGAAATAATTAGCAAAATCTATGACAAGAGAGATGATTTTAATTTTGACATTGTTAATTATCCCCACTTGGATGGGGATGTTCCCCGAGCAGCTTCTTATGGGGTGTACGTGTCTCAACTTATTCGTTTTTCAAGAGCTTGTACTCGAGTTGAGGACTTTAATATTCGTTAGAGGTTATGACCCTATCATTTTACAAAATACTGCATGCTTGGTGGTGGACCCTTTTACAGTTCGCCACTATGCTTTCCTCTTTAATTGTACGATGACCGGACAGGCTGTGGACCCTATGATGACGCCTACCTAAAGCCCATTGGGAAGGTGGCGTTTGATGTTTGTCTATGATCTTTCTTGTCGTGCCCCTAATGGTTTTTTCTCTTGTTGCTCTGGCTTCTGCCAAGTCATTGAGTACCTTCATTGTGGCTTTCTAGGCTATTGTTTTTTTTGTATTATATTTACACGAGCATATTTGTGTTTTACTTATATTGCCTATTGATGCTGCCTTGTTGGTTAGAGATTAGATCATGGCGGGGATTTCTTTATTTACACTGTCCTGTTTTAATGGGATGACAGTAGGGAAAGTGTGAGGTTTTGTGCACCCTAGAACCGGTTTAAACCCCCAGTGGCCTTTGTTGCCACTGACCGTTCCAAGGCGGTAGCCCTGTTGTCAACCCTTTTGTGTTTGTGATGTCGTTTGCATTTATTATTGGGTTTGCCTTCTCGTTTGTCTGTTTGCGTGTTTGTTTTTGTGTTTTGTGTTGACTGTCGTCCTTGAATGCTGCTTTCCCTGTCCGATATTTTTATCTTTCTTTACAACCTTTTCTTTAATACTGGCAAAATAAGTTGATTATGGTTTAAATATAGATATAAAACTCGAACAGGAAAAGCAGCATTCAAGGACGACAGTCAACCACAAACACACACAGAAACAAAGAACAGATTTAAAGATGACCAAAAGGCCAAATCAGACATCACAAACACATAAATGTTGACAATAGGGCTACCGCCATGAAACGGTAAAGCCTTGCCAGAGGTTTATATTAAAAGGGTTCTTTCACTTCTCTTAGCTGAGCTTCATATGTTAAACACCAGGCCCCTGGAATTTTCTTAATCAGCATCACACGAACATTCAGATAAGTGCATGCAGGTCTAAATTGAGTTATGTGTCTCTGGCTTATTTTTAAGATCCATGGGTATGTGGTACAACAACAGCAGAATGATCAGTATTTAATATAAATGCTTTTGAAGTCTGGCAATTTAATTTATATTATGATGTTTTAAACAGCTGTATGTGAATGATATACTGTAAAGGACTTTCAACATGCTTTATAAAAGAAATTAGTGTGTATCAAATGAAAACTTCATAATTAAATTAATATCTAGGTCAGGCCTATGCATTAATTTAGAATGGAGAAGAATTTCCCCTCTTTTGTCAAAGTTGAATGGGAAGATTTTTGTGAAGGATAACAATTTAAGATGTGAAAAATAGTAAGAGCTCTCTATCTCTCTCTCTCTCTCTCTCTCTCTCTCTATCTCTCTCTCTCTTTCTCTCTCTCTCTCTCTCTCTCTCTCTCTCTGTGCAAACTAAAAGTAGAGTGATAGTCGATATATTAAATCTCTTTTCCGACCTGTTCCCAACTTCAAACAGTGCGCAAAAATAATGAAAATGTGCGAAATCATCAAATTTGACTTTAATGGTTTTAAACACGTATTTTACCATGACAATAATAATTTTAGAAAAATTAACTTCTGTTGTATCGTTTAATAAGCAAACACATGATATTAACACAAAAAAGCAATTGTAAATGCCAGCAAACACGATAGATGCACTCAGCTACCATATTGTTTACATTAGATACGTGTGATGTTTTTCCCTATAACCTTTGACCGATGAAGCCGTTTTGGATATTTTACGCAAGTGTTAATTGGTCCATATAATAAACATGACATATAGGGTCCTATAGAAACCACAGCGTCCGAACGCAATGGCATCGCAGGTCCGCACTGTACTGCAAACAAGACCAGATAATACAATAAAAGAGACAAAAAACGAAAGAAAGGGTGGTGAAGACAGGGTTACCGACTTGGAACGGTCAGTAGACAATAAGGCCTACTGGTTAGCTTGAATCGATTTTATATGAGCATAATCCTCGCTATTATCCTGTCTTTAGCGCCCAAATAGACAATACAGTGTAAACAAAACTGCATCACATCAAAAGGAAATCTCTAACAATAAAGTCCACATCCAGAGAAACTAACTAAAGAAACACGTACAAAATAATAAACATATCAGGATGTATCCAGAATCGTACTGAACAACCATAGTAGTTGCAGCTAAAGAGAAAAACAATCTAGGGTACGACCAGAAAACCCGAGGGACGAAAGCTCATGCACCCACCTCCCTTAGTTGGGGTTTCAGTAGGTACAATCATAGAGTCTCAAGAGGTATTCCAATCATCGCACAAGTGAAAAGTGAAGCGTAATGACTGACTGTAGAGGGGTCAATCACTAAACATGCAGTGCGCTGTAAAACCAAAGGGTTATATCCTTTTCTGACGGACTTCCTGATTATATTTGTAAAACTGTCAGGGAACCCGTCAGACCTCTTTTAATTTCAAAGTTTATAGACCACATCTCCATAAAATGAGAGTTGTGATATGCCTAGTCGCAGAAGTGTCTTAAGGTTGGTGTTGTACTTTTCCAGCAGGCCCTCATTGCGGCGGTAGAATTTAGAGAAAGATCTACGTAGTTTGTGATAACGAAAACCCTGCTGAAGAAGTTTACTTGTAATAACTTGATTTCGATCATTGAAATCTATAACATCATTACACGCTCTAGAAAATCGAATGAGCTGGTAGATATACACCCCGTATGAGGTAGCACGATGTATATCTCCATCCAGGTGTGGATAGTTAACGATGTTAAAATTGAAATCATCTCTCTTATCATAGATTTTAGTATGAATACAATCATTTGAAATCGAGAGATGAAGATCGAGAAATGCTGCTACTGTATCCGAACTTTTGACTTTATTCAACGTGAGCTCTAGTGGATAAATGTTAGTATCCATATGAGCAAAGAACGGATTATCAATATTGTGTATGTCATCAAGATACCGAAAAGTATTATTAAAGGCATCAATAATTTCACCCTGGCTAGCAGATGACAAACTCAACATAAAATCTCTTTCACAGCAGTACAAAAACAAGTCTGCAACAAGTGGCGCTCAGTTAGTACCAATAGGAATACCAACAACCTGGCGGTAAATAGTTTTACCGAAAATATCTTTTAAATCTACTTCTGTTTCGGTCAAAGTTTTAAATTATTCCTGAATTGCCTGAAAGTCCATGTTCGTGTTACATCGTTTATTTGTATCAAACATACATTGTTAAACGCTCATAAAATGGCATGTATTGCTTTTGAAAATTCTCATTTATTGTGCAACTAATCTCAAAATTATATCTCATGTAGCAGTCAGAAATAAATGTACATTCTGATATATAAAAGTATCCGTCAGTATATTTTTACTGGAACCTACTATTGGTAACGATATTTTAATTAATTGGACAAATATAGTTATCTAAACTTGGCTCACTCTGACAATTAATCAATACTATTGTTGTTACTTACGTGCATTTATATCGGGTGTGTAATTGTTCGTCGGACAGTCCTAATGCCCTTTGCCCTTCGACATTGGGCCAAAACGACAGTCTTTGGATTAATAGCCAATATGATCTCGTTCAACTTTTCAGTTTCATTATAGTACATTCAATAACAGTATAGTTGTAATAAATGTGTACTATTTCAAAATATACTCAGTTGCAAAAGAAAGTGGACACTGAGTTTTGTTTAGATTTAATTGTATTAAGTTGCTTTAGAATTAAATTGACAAATTCCAAAATGAATATGGCATGTTTGGTACCAATTTTTTTATCTTTCCATTGCCAATATCATGTTGTCACTTGTTTTTCAGTAGGTCGAAACATTAAGGGACTGTCGCTTGCTAAAGAGAAAGTGTGTAAAGTAAAATGTTCAAGGTGTCTATGTATATGTAAAACATAAGTATATACGGCGGACAGGAAATTCAGCTTTCACAGAACATACACAGTAAACTCAAAAAACACACAAAACGACAAACATGAATGGCAATATGTTGGCATTGCAGGTAAACGGATATGGCTTTAAATTGTATATGCTATCGCCATATGGACATTTGAATAGAATCAAAACAAATATTACTTTATACATCCGACATTACGATTCTCATAACATAATTTTAATACACTAGATGGCCATAATATATTAAGTTAGAAAATATAAAATTGTATATACCACTAAACTATAAGAAAGATTAATTTAAGACATAACTCATCTGTATAAGGCATACATATATACGTACATTTTTCGAAAAAAAAAATAAAATTACTTAACCTATTGTCATGACTGGTGAAAACGCATGTTTTGTTTGGTTCCGTTATATTGATGCTGTGCTTCCTGTTGCATCTTCATGTACCATATTACAAATTGGCTTATTATTATATTTTAAGTATTGTGTGCAATGCATACTTTTAGAAAGCACACAACAGTTACAACCGATGTTTAAGCTAACCATGGTGTATTTCTGTATGTTTGATATGTATATAATTACAAATCTTCAGATGGAAAGATGCCGTAAGATACTGTAAGATGTTTAAACCAAATAAATGAGTCAGTATCAAAATAGATAAAGAATATATATATATTGCTGCGGCAGCGTGTGCCAATCTAAGCAGTGGTTTTTCATATCTTACGCAGTTGCTGATGATTTTGCGATAAATCTGTTCGTCATGTTTAACTGGCAAAGAAATAGCTAGTTATCACTTTGATGATGCTATGGAATGTTTTGTTAAGATTGGCTACAAGTGAATGTTTATGAAATGGTAAACGATTATTATAAGATACTTGTCATAGGCAGAATGTGTTGATGTGATGGATTACTCTGTTTAGTGACATATACAGTTTTACTTACGTTCGTATAGCTGACAGAAGCATTGCTCTTATGGTTTTATATTATGTACCTACCATTGAGCTATGACGGGGCCTATATATAATGTAGGCTGGTATGCGGCACGTCTCCACCACAGTTTTCGTAGCGGTTTCTGAAGACATCACACAATGTCCGCATAAAAACCATCATAGTTCAGCTGACTAAACCTTAAACACCACACATCCATGCATAAAACTAAGTTTCCAAATACAGAAAGAGACTTTAGTCGTGAGCGAGATATTACGAAAGGAAACCAAAGCTACATGTCGATAAATGTATAATTGTTACACAAAACCACACATCCATGCATGAAAAAAGAGTATGATAATGGACCTTTGGAAACGGCCGAGCACGACACATACGAAATATTGCAGTCTCGGTTTCATTAAGACTGTTCATGAGCGGTAGTGAAATATGCTAGCTACCGCTCACGCCCATTAGCCCCGGGTTGAGCAGAAATCAAAACTAAGTTTCCAAATACAGAAAGAGATTTTAGGCGAGAGCGAGATATTTCGAAATGAAACCAAAACTACATGTTTATAAATATATAAATGTTACACAGAACTATATTTATATCTGCGTGAACTCCTTCTCTTTGGTGAGTTTACATGTACGTGTGGTATTTAATGTTTATTTACAAACTTCGTAAGATCCTTGGTCATGTTCACTTTCATACTATCTTTGTTAAACTTGTTAAAAGGTTTATCAAAAGAGGTTATGACTCTCTCATTTTGCAACGCACTGCATGCTTGGTGGCGGACCCATTTACAGTTCGCCGCTATGCTATTACCGGACAGGCTGTGACCCTAGGATGACGTCAACCAAATGTCCAAAAGAACGGTGACGTTTGATGTTTGTCTGCAATATTGTCTTGTCGTGCCCTCAATGGTATGTTCTCTTGTTGCTCTGGCTTCTGCCAAGTCATTGAGTACCTTCTTTGTGGATTTCTAGGCTATTGTTGTTTTGTATTTATATATAAACGAGCATCTTAGTGTTTTACTTATATTGACTATTAATGCTGCCTTGTTGGTTAGAGCATAGTTCATGGCGGGGATTTCCTTATTTACACTGTCCCGTTTTATTGGGATGACAGTAGGGTAAGTGTGAGGTTTGGTGCACTCTAGAAACTGGTTTAAACCCCCAGCGGCCTTTCATGCCACTGACCGTCCAAGGCGGTAGCCCTATTGTCAGTCCTTTTGTGTTTGTGATGTCTTATATAGACAGTTTCAAGAGATTTTCCAGTAAAATGGTGTCATTGAGTAACTTCTATCGAACTCAAGTCAATGAGTACCTTCTTTGTGGGTTTCTATGCCATTTTTTTTGGTATTTATATACGAGATACACGAGTTTTATTGGGATGAAGTAGGGTAAGTGTGAGGTTTGGTGCACACTAGAACTTGGTTTAAACCACAAGCGGCCTGTTTTGCCAAGAACGGTAGCCCTATTGCGGTAGCCCTATTGTCAATCATTGTGTGTTTGTGATGTCTTATTTGGCCTTCTATTCATCTTTAAAGTTGTTCTTTGTTTCCGTGTGTGTTTGTGGTTGACTGTCGTCCTTGAATGCTACTTTTCCTGTTCGATTTTTATATCTATATTAAACAATGCATGTCAAAACGTTGATTGTGTTTATTGACTTTCGATGCGAGGAGCTTCTCAAGCTCACTCCTACTTGTGTAGTACAGGAGCTGTGTTCCATATCGTTGCCCTTGACTTTGTTGTTGCAATTGTGTTGCACTGTATCTATCATGATAGCATATGTTGCTACAGACTTTCTCACTTTGTATCTGCGGATCATCGTGTTTCGGTAAAGAATCGCGGTTGAATGTATTTATGTATGCCTGTTGTTCGTTATAGATGTTTAGTTTCAACAGAGAGTTCACAATCTTGACACATATGTTAGTTCGTTTGACGTGATAATGTAAGAGATCCACGTTTTGATGATAAAGTTACATCACTTCAGAATGCAAAACAACTTTCAGAATGCATTAATCTGCTATAAGGTAGCATGCTTTATGATAGTATAACTATAGTAATTTATATAATGATAACACATGTTGAAATATGCAGATCCCTGCACAGTCTATTGTTTAAACATTTTTCAGGAGTGGACACATAATGTATACAACATTTCCTTGCCATAGCTACAGAATATCCATTTTTCTACAAATATACTAAACCAAATTGCTAAGTACCTACCTAAGAATATGTCGATAATAGTCTCAATGTTTTGTGTATTTTGAGCTTGATTAGAGATACGGTTTAACTGCAAAATAACGAGTGTAAATCGTCTGTTCTGATTGCATGAACATATTTTAAAACGTGTTTTCTTAGAAATAATACTTATACAACTGGGTATATAGGATTTTATTAAGTACTTCGAATTAGTGAAGCTTTCGATGTTCCTAATTCTAAAATATGCCAGTCAAAATTATTTTGACATTATGTTTTACTAGCATGACCACTACAAATGCGTTTGCAAAAGAAATTTTCGAAATATTTAATGTTAACGCTGAATTACAGTTAATTGAATTTCAAACAATATTCAATTTAAAGGGAGGTAATTTAAGATTATTCATATTTCATTTTTTTATAGACGGAGAATCTGCGATAAATGGGTCAATTGTTTATGTTTTTTTCTATTATTTCAAACCAATTTTAAGAATTTTATATCTTTAAACGATTTTTGACTCATGTTATGTGTTTTATCAGCACATTTTATGTTTTCATATAAAGGGAGGGTAACTCTCAAAAGATGTAACAATTTAAACAAAAAATAAATGTTTTACAAACTATGGGTCAAAACAAAATCACATATCTATTCTAAAATATCTTTACAATAAGACAAATAGTTAAGATACAAATGTTGATACTTATACATTTTGTTCAGTGTATGTTCGAAGAACCGACCAACCGACTTCCCGACCGACCGACAGAGAGAGAGAGAATATTACTCTACAAAATCATTATTTGAAACGTTTTATATAATACTAAAATGTTCACAGAATATCAAACGAACTGCAGACAAGCGTGCCGTTTGAAGCAAGCTATTTGTAACGTTTAACTGACAGTAAATTTAATTATTGCATGAACCGGTTTTGTTTATGGCTTTATTGAAACTGACATTTTATTGAGTATGGGACAATATCAAGCCGAACGTTTATCAGACTAAATATATTGTATTATAGATGCAAATGAATAACTTTGATGTTTCTAGTGTGTATGTATCATTAATATTGAATTATTTATACGTTGGCTGAGTTACAATAGACACAAAATGTATGTTTATGGCATACGTAAATAGTTTAAATTATCATATAGTATATGTATCACTACGTACATTTGATACGTAACACGCTGCTATTTTCAGGGGTAAATGTTTGTTCCCACTATGTTTTATTTTATTATTTTGTACATCGCCAGCCGAAAGTCTATACGATGAAGCGAACGAACCGTTCCTCTCGGTATCCTAGACGAGACAAATTATCACTTCAATTAAATTTAAAGCTAACCCATCAAACCCAACTTTCGATACTGTTTATAATCTTAGTTATGAAAATCTTTTTGATCCAAAAGTGAAGACCATTTGACCAGTTGATCTTCATATTAAACCTAAGTTAAGAGTCCGCAATTGGCCTAAATTTGATTGCCAAGTACAAAGTACCACACATTCCATCGTGGACTTAGGAAATACTATTTCTGACCTTTTTTAATAATAACAATAAATACTAGTAAATGTGATCCTTTGGGAGCAACAAACACAATTAAGAGAATAAAGCAGCAGACTGAAATGTTATGAAATTAAATCGAAACATACGGTGGAGATACTGTAGCTGCAGCAGCTGCTGTTCGCAAACACATATAAACAGTTGCCAGTCTGACAGGATCGCCATCGTTTCAGCTGAACTTAAGACTAGTGAACCCGTCTTAAACCATATCCAGGAATCTCTTCAGGCCCTGGGTAATATGAAAAAGTCGTACTTCAACTGAAAGTAAAATACAATTCTCTTACAGATGATTGAATGTGATTATTTTCTCCTGGCTTCCAAACCATGTAGGAATACGTAGTAAGGATAGAGCTGATATCTGGTGCTAAGGCAAACTGGTTAGATATTTGAAATAGCTTCTGCTTTTCTTTACATTGAATACAATTGTGACTAAAATAATGAGAAACCACAGCAGGGCTTAGTGGTAGGGCGTCCGTCTAGCTTGATGGATGTCGTGGGATAAATAGCTGACCTGGTCGTCACACCAAGTACTTTATAAAAATGTTACTAGTAGCTATCTACCTTGGCGTTTAGTATATAAAGGGTAGTTCTAGGTATGGTCGACCCGTTGTCAGTATAATTTAACTGGGTGGGTATAGTGTCATTTGTCTATGGTGTGGTACTCCAATGGCAGCTCTATAAAGCACAGCTACCTTCTACAAGTAGCCACCGTCCTGATATGACTGAACTATTGATAAAAGCAACGATAAACCCCATGCACAGACACACACACACACACACACCACGCACACACGCACTCACATACAAGAATGAGGACGTTGTATTAGGGTGCTATGGCACTACAAAAGTAGATATAAACCAGGAAATATAACATTCAAGAACAACAGTCCACCAAGGACACGCACAGAACACATACTTATTATAAAGGAGAATAAAAGGCAAAATATGACATCACAAACATAAAAGGGTTTACAAATTTGATCGTAAAACTCACTGCTACAAGTAGAAACCGTCGTGATATGTCTGAAATAATGTTAAAGCCCATACATACAAGAACATAGAACAGTTGTTGCTATATATAAGTAAATATCACAGTTTAAGATAGTGAAATCAATCTCACCTATCTCGCCCATACACTGTTGTTTTGTTCAGTTTTGTTTTGTTATGTTTCATGGAGGTGGGTGTGATGTGGAGATTGGGACGAAGAGTGTGGGGGAGAGGGGAAAATTATATTGTCAAAAACTTATGAAAGGAGAACTGAAGTTCCTGAAAAATTGACAGTTATCGATACGGTTTACAATTTACCGGAATTCGGTAATCGACGACCTATTTCATGTGTGTATATTTAAAAATAAATGTATTAAACTCTTAGATAAAATTCAAATGATACTCGGCATATCCTTGCAGCATATACGTTTATCAAACTCATTTAGTAAATTCAGATTCTCTAATAATTATGACATATGATAGCTTTTAAAAACGGGTTGAAACCGGAGTACCTTGCGTGATGATGTTTTCATTCAGTATACGTAATTACCCATCTCTCTTTGCTGTTATAGTCAGTACGTTATATTAAATCAATGAAAGATTAAGTACCTTATTATGATGTTTTGTTTATTCCTCTTTTATATAAGTAAATACAAGACTGTAAATGAAATATATCACAATCATTTTTTTCTACTAGGGAGGGTGTTTGAATGACAGAGTTCTGTGAATGATTCATTACCTGTTCGTGTTTGTATCTACGTTTACGCTGCTGTAACTATAACATAACAACCTGTTGCTGCTGAGTGTATAATTTAGACATGTGTGTGCAATGAATCTTTGTTTGACGTAACAGTGTTACTTTTGAGTAGATTAAAATACGCACATACGTCATAGAATGAAATGCATGTTGCTGTAAAATGTATGACACCATCGAATCAACGTTAGTTGCAATCACCTTATTTGTGTAGGCTTTCTTTTTTGCAACGCATTGCCTGTTTAGTGGTTGACCCATTTATAGTTCGCCACTATGATTTTTTCTTTGAATTTGCGATGACTGAAGAGATTTTGGACCATATCATGACGTCTACCTAAATGCTCAAAGGACTGTAGAGTATGATGTATGTCTTAAATATTGTCTTATCGTACCCTTAAAGGTGTGTCCTCATTTTGCTCTGGTCATTAAGTACTTGCGTTATGGTTTTCTAAGTGTTGGTGTTTATATCCATATTTGTGTTATACTTATATTGCCTATTAATGCTGCCTTGTTTGTTAGATAATATAACCTGACTGGGATATTAATGCTGCCTTGTTTGTTAGATAATATAACCTGACTGGGATATATCTATTTACAATGTCTCATTTTATTGGGATGGAAATAGGGTAAGAGGGATGTTTGAACACCCAGCGGCCCATTTTGCCACTGACCGTTTCAAGGCGGTAGCGCTATTGTCAATCCTTTTATGTTTATGATGTCATATCTATTTTGATCTCAACGATGACATGCTTATATATAAGTCGTCAAAACTCAATTTCAAGGTTACCAAAAGAAATTGTTTTGGTGTTTTTGGTTGATTATATTATGTGAATGCTTAATTGCCTGTTAGGCGTTTAGTCCTACTTAATTAAGTCACATCTTTATAAATGAACCTGCAAAGACAATTGTCAGGGGTATATGTTATAATAAGAGTGTTACAAAGTAGGTCAATTGCTAACTATTTAAGTATTACCGGATACAACCCTAAAATGTCTGTACATGTAGGTTGCTATACTATAGTTTGTATACAACTTCAGTTCCAAATATAAAAAACACAATGACACTCCAAAAATTGAAACCCACAATCCCACAGTCATGCTGATAACATAATGACATTAGGTTGCATGGCATTAGTAAGAAAACAAAAATAATATCAGGAAAACATAATAACAATCAACACACCGACAATTATGCAGGTAACATAATGACAAAATACTGTACAGGTCTCATGCACTGCCTCTTATTTATCCTTGTAATTGTGGTATGTATGAATACATATTTTTGGTAGACTGTGCTCCTTGAATGCTACAACATTTATATCTAGTCTTGCGGGCCTACGGTGCGATTTCCCTCGATTGCTATTGTTTGTTTAGGACCATTTTGCTCATTCTTCCGTTAAATGTATGTTAAATTTATATTACATACCTGGGGACTTCCCACTGTTCCCCTTTCATTTAGTATATTCGATTGTTGTTGTTGTTTTCCCATTATTGCCACCGAATCGGTGGAATGCCAATTGTTATAACATTGGATTAAAGGGACATTCGACAATTTCGGTTAAAGAAATACTGGGACTAATGTATGTGTATTCTGTAAGTGAATACTGTTCATTGTAGTATTTGAATACATTTGTTGACTATATTTTAAAACCAGTTGCTGCTGGTCATTTCGAAATAGTTGTTTGGTTGCTTTCTTTCTTGTTACAGTTTACCCGTAACAACATAAAGGTAGATATAAAAATCGAACAGGAAATGTGGTAGGACCACATTCAACCAAAAACACGCATCGAAACAAACAAAAAGTACAAGGATTAATAAAAGGCAAGATATAGAGAATATTATGTCAGTGCCTTTTACTATCAAGTTTATTAGGCGAGGCTTAGAAAACGAAGTATGGTGAGGCTCTGACGAGCCATTCTTCGTTTTCGTGCCGAGCCTAATAAACTTGATAGTAAAAGGCACTGACATAATATTCTATTTACCATGTAGATTATTCACATTTTCTGTATGAATTACTATTATTACGTATTTCTCCGAATGTTACGCTTATCGAGGACACCGCCATGTTGTTGTTTTTTGTTTGTTTTATGACGTCAGGCAACGTTACGTGCACGACGTCAGATAACATTACGTACAATAAACGCCGAGGGATTCCGCATTGATTTGCTCTATTGGTCAGTGGCTAATAAAGCAACATTTAATAGGCCACCCCTTTATTGGACAGATAAGTGCATAGCTGCATGATAAATGACATTACAAACATAAAATGGTAGACAACAGACAACAGTGGCAACAAAAGGCCACTGGAGGGTTTAAACCAGGCTCTATGTTGCACCAAACCTCTCTCAACCTTACCCTACTGTCATCTCTATAAAACTGGACTAAATAAATAAAGATGTCCCCGCTAGACTATATTAGTTAACAAACAAAGCAGCGTTAATAGACTTTCACAGTAACAGTGCATTAGTCGAAATGACTAGTCAATAGTTTTATTACGTGAAATGTCTAAAAAAATCAGTCCCCGAATGACAGAAAATCGAATACTCAACGCGGATATTTTGTTTATTCGTCTTTATGTATATATATTTACAATAGTTTCGCATTCATCCATCTTTATAACCTTTGGGTCGCCAGTATTGTGCAGATGTTTATTCCTGTTTAAATACGCGTCAGTGATTTTATTTCTTACATTAAATTTTCAGACATCGCCTCAGACAAACAGGCATTCTTTTCTATTAGCCTTCGCCATAAATGAATATTAATCAACGTTTCATAAACAAAGATCCCGACTAGATACACAAAGGAAACAGTTGATGCCAACAATTCGTAGAAATGACTAATACCGTGTTTTATAGCGATGAGTTGTAGAAATATTTAATGCGACAGTTTAACAGCGACGATTCGTCGAGATTCTTAATGCTGCAATTAATAATGACAATTTACCGAAATACTTCATATGACATTTACACTGGCGATGATTTGTCAAAACAATTAAGGCGACAGTTAATAGCGACGATTTGTCAAAAACTTAATGTGATTGTTATTGTACAATGTAAAGATGCCGTTTGGCTAATACAGATTGAGAAAATAATCCATCATCGGCACATTACAGCAGATTCCCGCAATGGTCGAAACTAGGAAAATCCCAGCAGTTGAGTGACATTTGTTTGTTAGAGATTATAACCTGGCGGGGATATCTTTATTTACACTGTCCCGTTTATTGGGATGACAATAGGGTAAGAGTGATGTCTGGTGCACCCTAGAACCGGGATTAAACTGCCTATTGTCAACCCGTGTGTGTTTGTGAGATCTTATCTTGCCATTTTTCATAATTATATATAGTTGTTCTTTGTTTCTTTGTGTATTTTTAGTCGATTGTCGTCCTTGAATGCTACATGTCCTGATCGATCTATAGTCGCTTTTTATTTATTTGTGTGTGTTGTCCTTGAATTCTACTTTTCCTGTCGATTTTTATATCAGATTTTGCAATTTCAAAATGACGCGGAACTTTTAAACAGTGTAACATTTACTTTTGCCACTTTATTCGTGTTACTATCTTTGTGTAATTGTCTTAATCACTTCTTAAATACATATATGGGGAGAGACAGACAGATAGACAGACAGACAGAGAGTCCACATACTCGTAACCGTAATTTGGGGAAAAATTCATTAATATCTTTGACCTTAATCTATTGTTTGCAATTTGGGAGGACATTGTTGAGTTCCGAAAATACGAATTTTCTGTCATTCTAAATTTGGAACGTTTCTCATGCGCAATTCATTTCCGTTAACTAACAATAAAGAAAGTAAACAGTGTCATCAAATGGCATATAAGCGACATCATTTGATAAATACGAGGGGCAGTCAGAAAGTTCTTAACACGCTATTGTTTCTGTACATAAGTACATAATTATTCAATCTCTTTTATTTTATATTTACCACAATAGTTACGTGTCTCCAGTTTTGAAACATACTTTGCAATAGTAACAAAAATATTCGTTTGTTGTTTTTTTTAACTAAGAAACCCTTTTTTGCGTTTGTGATGTCATATGCCTTTTTTGCTTATCAACATTGCCAATTATGTTTGTCGTTTTGCGTGTTTTGGGGGTTTATGTGTTCTGTGAAAGCTGCATTTCCTTTTCGACTTTAAATTAGTTTTTATATTTTGCTTGTAGATCAGGGTTGTCACGTATACTAATATACTAATCAGTAGTGTTATTACTTACTGGTCCTTTGGGATCATCAAGCCCACTCTGTGTGGCTTTAACGTATAATACGCGTAAGCCGGTGCTCGGGGGCTTTAGAGGTGTTGGACCTTATATAACCTCTGATGAACAGACTAAATAAAACCCGAAAGGACGGTGACGTTTGATTTGATTGATTTGTATTTATATATACACGAGCAACTTTGTGTTTTACTTATATTTCCTATTAATGCGGCCTTGTTGGTTAGTGAATAGTTCATGGCAGGGATTTCTTTATTTATACTCTCCCGTTTTATTGGGTTGACAGTAGGGTAAGTGTGGGGTTTGATGCACCCTAGAACCTGGTTTAAACTCCAGCGGCCTTTTTTGTCACTGACCGTTCCAAGGCGGTAGCCCTATTGCCAACCCTTTTGTGTTTGTGATGTCTTATTTGGCCTTTTATTCATCTTTAAATGTGTTCTTTGTTTCTGTGTGTGTTTGTGGTTGACTGTCTCCTTGAATGCTGCTTGCCCTGTTCGATTTATATATATATATGTCTGTCCTTGGTAGTTCACAAAAAATTCTCCCTATATATGAGTCTGCCTTGTGAACGTGAATCTCTTACGAGATCCCAATTTCGAAAGTTGCCGTAGTGAGTTCAAATTCTCTCCCTTTATTATATCTACTGAATTCACAGTATCCCCAAGATCCGGCACCTTTCATTGTCACTGTCTCAATATAGCTGTGTGTGGTCGAATGCTTTAATGTGGCCCACTCATATGAGCTATAATTGTATGTATGTATGTATGTATGCGTCTATATGCGCCTCCAGACGAGTGTGTTATGATGTAGAGATACAGTTCATCAACGTCTGTTGCAGCTACCCTTTTTAAGGCGTGAATGCATACGCTTGATTTATGTGTATCTCGGCATAGCTAGGCGCCCTGCCGTAGTTCGTCCGAAGGATGTCTGTCCTTGGTAGTTAACAAATATTTCTCCCTATATATATATATCTATAGATGGGGAAAAAAACATTTATACAGTGCTACAGTTTACAAAAACTCAAGCGCTTTCGGCTAACGCCTTCATCAGGAGTACACAAACACGAAAATAACAAACACGAAACAAAAAACACTAAAATACACGGCAGTTTAAATAAAACTCTTTGAAAAACAACTTATCGTTTGGCAGTGTTGCAGAAACTGTTTACTTTGAATAGACACTCTATCTCAATATATAAGGGTGAGAAAATACATACATCTACAAAATACCTTTCAAAAAGCACTGGATCCCCGAGGGGATACGAAAATGTTGGAATAAATTAATAGATGGGGACAAAAGCATTTATACAGTGCTACAGCCTATAAAACCCCAAGCGCCTTCGGCTTACGCCTTCATCAGTGGTAGCCCTGATGAAGGCGTAATGTTTTTTTCCCAATCTATTAATTTATTCCAACATGTTCGTATCCTCTCGGGGATCCAGTGCTTTGTGAAAGGTATTTTGCAGATGTATGCATTTTCTCACCCTTATATATATAGGGTATGAAAAACCAATGCACCTCATTGGTGCTTTCGTTTGGCTGTGTTGCGGGGATTGCTTGCTTTGAGTGGACACTCTGGAGCGGAATGTGATACTAGTTTTTGTTTCGTATTTGTTCTTTTCGTGTTTGTGTACCCCTGATGAAGGCGTAAGCCGAAAGCGCTTGGGGTTTTATAAACTGTAGCACTGTATAAATGTTTTTTTCCCCCATCTATATATATATGTAGGTATATATTCTCTCTTGTTTGTGTCTGTTGCTTCCAGTGTATCGACTTTTCAGTATTGATTACAATAAGAACATTTAGCAAAGGTTATTTGAAGTTTATGGTAACGGTAGACCTGATGGGGTAGTTTTTAATTATAAAATATAAGCAATATTACTGTCCTCAACTTAACTGCAAACAACAAAAGTTGATAAAAATGTCGATCTGGAAAAGTAGCATTCAAATACAAAACACTCAACCAAAGATACACATGGAAACGAAAATTAGTTACTAAAGGTGGATCTTCTTTTCCCATATTATCAATTTTCTGATGATGATTGTATTATATATTGTGTGCAATGCAGACTTTTAGACTCTGGGTATTGTTTAACCACTCATAGGATATGTTGTCTGCTTTTTAATTTAGTCTTTTGGCTTTTACTTGTGATAACCAACTAAATTCCATTTTGTTTGTTTCGCTCTTCGGGGCATATATTTTTATTAGATACTGGGACCATACACCGTACGACATGGGGGAGATTAATCTCCATGTCCACCGCCATATGCATGCCATCTTCGGGATAGTTACAATTATGTACTATTGATTTTATAAATATTGAGTTCTGCTCAACCCGGGGCTAGAGGGCGTGAGCGGTAGCTAGGATATTCACTACAGTTCATGAACAGTTTCAATCAAACCGAGACTGCAATATTTCGTATGTGTCGTGTTCGGCCGTTTCCAAAGGTCCATTCTCATTTTAGAAAGCACCTACCGCTACTCGTACAACCGATGGTTTTCTTATGTGTGATATGTTTATATAATTAAATATCTTGAGACGGTAAAATGCTGTAAGATGTTTGAACCAAATAGATGAGTCAGTATCAAAATAGATAAAGAATACATATATTGCTGCGGCAATTTGTGCCAATCTAAGCAGTGGTTTTTCATATCTTACGCAGTTGTTGATGCTTTGATAAACATGTTCGTCATGTTTAACTGGCAAATAAATCGCTAGTTATCACATTGATGATGCTACTTCATTTATTGTTAAGATTGGCGATACTAGCAGTGAATGTTTATGAAATGGTAAATGATTCTTATCAGAAACTTATCCTCAGCGTCATCGACTCCTTCCACACTTTCCGTCGAGGTTTCTGAAGACATCACGCTATGTCCGCATAAAACACGCCGTATTTGAATTGATTTTATTAATCAGTACGATTACTGATTCAGATGGGCTGACTGATTCTAATGTCACTAGTTTGAAATTAATTAATATTCAAACATAGTTTTCAATTTAAAGAAAATCTTAACTACAATTTCGCCTACTTTGCTACATTGACGCGGTTTTTAATTTTAAGTACGTGGTAAAACAATAGTGGGTAAATTCCGTAGTAAAACGAAATGAAAGTACATATAAAAGAAAAGCAGAAAATATAGCATTCAAAGACAACAGTCAACAAACCACGCATTGAAACAAACAGCAATCACAGGGAAAGACAGTAAAACATGTCTATTAAATGAGTAAGTGAGACAGTTTAGAATGGTTTCCGTTTGAAGTTATGATCAAAAGAAATATAAAAAGATCGGACAGGGAAAGTAGCATTCAATGAGGACAGTCAACCACAAAACACAGAAACAAACACGCAAACAGACAACACGCATTGAAACAAACAGCAATCACAGGGAAAGGCAGTAAAACATGCATATTAATTGAGGAAGTCTGACAGTTTAGAATGGCTGCCGTTTGAAGTTATGATCAAAACAAGCATTGAAACAAACAACAATCACAAGGAAAGACAGTAAGACATGTCTATTAAATGAGTAAGTGAGACAGTTTAGAATGGTTTTCGTTTGAAGTTATGATCAAAAGAAATATAAAAAGATCGGACAGTCAACCACAAAACACAGAAAAAAACACGCAAACAGACAACACGCATTGAAACAAACAGCATTCACAGGGAAAGGCAGTAAAACATGCATATTAATTGAGGAAGTCTGACAGTTTAGAATGGCTGCCGTTTGAAGTTATGATCAAAACACGTATTGAAACAAACAGCAATCACAGGCAAAGGCAGTTAAACAAGGAAGTCTGACAGTTTAGAATGGTTGCCGTTTGATGTTATGATGTGTATAATTTTATAGTATTCGTGTAGTTTAGTTAATGAACCGTCTGATACGTGGTATTCATGTAGTTTTAGTTAATGAACCGAATGATTCATGGTATTCATGTAGTTAGGTTAATGAACCGTCTGATTCATGATATGCATGTAGTTTAAGTTAATGGACCGTCTGATTCATGGTATTCATGTAGTTTAAGATAATGAACCATCTGATTCGTTATGTAGTTTAAGTTAAATAACCGTGTGATTCATGTAGTTTTAATTAATGAACCGTCTGATTCATGGTATTCATGTAGTTTAAGTTAATGAACCGTCTGATACGAGGTATTCGTGTAGTTTAAGTTAATGAACCGTCTGATTCATGGTATCCATATAATTTAAGTTAATGGACCGTCTGATTCATGGTATTCATGTAGTTTAGGTTAATTGACGGTCTGATTGAAGGTATTCATCCAGTTTAAGTTAATGAACCGCCTGATTCGTGGTATTCATGTAGTTTAAATTAATGAACCGTCTGATTCGTGGTATTTATGTAGTTGAAGTTAATAGACCGTCTGATTCATGGTATTCATGTAGTATAAGTTAATGAACCGTCTGATTCGTGGTATTCATGTAGTCTAAGTTAATGAATCGTCTGATTCGTGGTAGTCTTGTAGTTTAAGTTGATGAACAGTCTGATTCATGGTATTCGTGTTGTTTAAGTTAATGAACCGTCTGATTCGTGGTATTCATGTAGTTTAAGGTAATGAACCGTCGGAATGATGGTATTCATGTAGTTTAAGTTAATGAACCGTCTGATTCATGGTATTCGCGTGGTTTATGTTAATGAACAGTCAGGTTCATGGTATTCATGTAGTTTAAGTTAATTAACAGTCTGATTCATGGTATTTATTTAGTTTAAGTTAATGAACCGTCTGATTCATGGTATACATGTAGTTTAAGTTAATGAACCGTCTGATTCATGATATTCGTGTAGTTTAAGTTAATGAACAGTCTGATTCGTGGTATTCATGTATTTTAAGTTAATTGACGGTCTGATTGAAGGTATTCATCTTGTTTAAGTTAATGAACCGCCTGATTCATGGTATACATGTAGTTTAAGTTAATGAACCGTCTGATTCATGATATTCGTGAAGTTTAAGTTTATAATCTAGTCAAACAATCTTAGTATAGATATAAAAATCGAACACAAAAAGCAGTATTCAAGGACGACAGTCAACCACAAACACACAGAAACAAAGAACAAATTTTAAAAGGCCAAATAAGACATCACAAACTCAAAAAGGGTGAAAATAGGGCTACCGCCTTGGAACATATGTTTAACTAATGATTTGTACAATGTCCCTTTAAATCGGTTATTGGCAAGCCAATATGTTATATGGATTATTTGTTCTACTAATTTGTACATTAACGATATATAAGCGAACTGATTCTAAATGACAGTGAACTTTTAAAAATAACTGCTTCGCACTCCAATCATAACCGTGTAGCAAAATAAACAAAATAAAATAAAATCACCAAGATGTCCAAGTCGTTTTATTTTAAGGCAACCAATCATGATCGTTTCTATACTGTACTTAGAATATACGTAGTCTAACATGTAATAACAATTTAAAAAACAATTGTTCGAAGTTGATTCTACGTTACTTCCGTACAGATTTTTAAAATGTCTGTCTAAGTCCAAGTCACAACATGGCGATGGAAACTAAATATTTACCGCTAGCAAAAGCGTCATAAACATTCCAAAACTTGATGCAGTCAAGATATCTTACACTAAAATTAAACGTCACTGATAATATTATTACATTTATACGTGTTTCGTGGAAAGCCTGATATGATTACTACATTGATAGTAGGACGCAATGCGCCGATATACCTTATTATTTATTGAGAACATTTATTTTTTAATAATCAAGATTTATTTTGTATGTCTTATCTGTTTGTATGATTCACTACATTATCAAGTATTACGTATCGCGATCGCAGTGATTCTGAATCGTGTCTGGTATGCTGAACTTCAAATGCATTGTGTCTGGGGATTATTGTTTACAAGTTAAGTGCCTTTAGTTGTTTATTCTGTTGTTGCTTTGGCTTCTGCCAAGTCATTGAGTACAGAGTACCTGCTTGACTTTTTAGGCTATCCCACTTTCTTCAACACTGGTGGTTTATTGGTCTATCTGCACAACGGTGCCAGCTTTGTGCCTCTGTGTCCAGTGTTGGTTGCATAGGGTATGTTTGGGATCGCAGGGACAGTCGGTTTGAAGTACGCTATTTTGAATTGCGGTTGATCACTGATATGGGGTTCAGTGTCGCAGTGGTTTGGTCACTCTTTTTCCTGATCTCCGATCGTCGCGCGCTTGTCGCAGCCAATGGAATGGCTTGTTATGCGTATTTTGGCTAAGTGCCCGGTCTCGGGTCGCGTTTTAAGTGGCACGCGTCGGGGTCATCTTGGGCCGTGTCCATGTTGCTCTGTGTAGGCGCATCGAGAGTCCCATGTGCGGGAAGCGTTGATTGGCCTAACAACATTTATCTATAACTATGACATTGCTGGTCCTCATTTCAGCCAATCTCTGTTTCCCGTGCTTCCCGTGTGTGGGGGTCTCGAGGTGGTCGGTATGGATGTGTTTGATTTGAGTGACAATGGCGTGGCTTGAGATGGTCTTATTAGTGTCGTTCGGGCGCGATTTGGGACTGGGCATTGAGCTGGAATTCCTGTAATGTGTTGTTCTGTTGCACTTCAATTGTGGGAATGAGTAGCGGCTAACGCTTTTGAGCCACAGCGTTCGAAGCATTGTGTCGTTGGACTTTTCATCTGAAACGCATTTGTGGTTCGGAATGGCGAAATTTCGACTTCGGGTACATTTAGTGTGGTTGGTGCTAGACACGGTGGTGGGGGACATGCGGTTGGTGTCATTGTGTGGATGAGTTGTTCGGATGCTGGTGGGGCGCGTGTTTAAAGAGGTCAGCTTGTCGGGCTGTCGGCGAAGGACTTGGAGCCCTATGGGGTTTGAAATCATATAAATCGTGTTGCTTCCCTTTCAATGGTGTAGTCGTGTGGGAGGTGGTTGGATCTTGAAGATAAGTAGCGCTCAATGCCCCTGTGGATGGCAATAGAGTAAGATTGAGGTTTGTTGTGGCTTTCTAGGCTTTTATTTGTTGTTGTATTATATTTAAACGAGTATATTTGTGTTTTACTTATATTGCCTATTGATGCTGCCTTGTTGGCTAGAGATTAGATTAGATCATGGCGTTGATTTCTTTATGTACACTGTCCTGTTTTAATGGGATGACATTAGGGTAAGTGTGAGGTTTGGTGCACCCTAGAACCGTTTGAAAAACCCCAGTGGCCTTTGTTGCCACTGACCGTTCCCATGCGGTAGCCCTATTGTCAACACTTTTGTGTTTGTGATGGCGTTTACATTTTTTATTACTTTTGCCTTCTCGTTTGTCTGTTTGCGTGTTTGTTTTTGTGTTTGTGGTTGACTGTCGTCCTTGAATGCTGCTTTCCCTATCCGATATTTATATCTTTCTTGGTGCACCCTATAACATGGCTTAAACCCTCACTGGCCGTTTGTAGGCGGTAACTATATTATCAACGATTTTGTGTTTGTGATGTCGAATATCTTGCTTATCGACATTGTAAATGTTGTCTGTTTTAATACGTGTGTTTGGTTGACTTGGTTTGTATGACAGCTACAAGTCCTTTTCGTCTTTTATACCCATGTTTATATCTACCTTAAACATACATGTAGTCGTATATTCGGGTGTTAAACATACATGTAGTCGTATATTCGGGTGTTAAACATACATCAATGTCGTATATTCGGGTGTTAAACATACATCTAGTCGTACTTTCGGGTGTTAAACATACATCTAGTCGTATATTCGGGTGTTATACATACATCTAGTCGTATATTCGGGTGTTAAACATACATCTAGTCGTATATTCGGGTGTTAAACATACCTCTAGTCGTATATTATATTCGGGTGTTATACATACATCTAGTCGTATAATCGGATGTTAAACATACATCTATTCGTATATTCTGGTGTTAAACATACATCTAGTCGTATATTCGGGTGTTATACATACATCTAGTCGTATATTCGGGTGTTAAACATACATCTAGTCGTATATTCGGGTGTTAAACATACATCTAGTCGTATATTCGGGTGTTAAACATACATCTAGTCGTATATTCGGGTGTTAAACATACATCTAGTCGTATATTCGGGTGTTAAACATACATCTAGTCGTATATTCGGGAGTTAAACATACATCTAGTCGTATATTCGGGTGTTACACATACATCTAGTCGTATATTCGGGTGTTATACATACATCTAGTCGTATATTCGGGAGTTAAACATACATCTAGTCGTATATTCGGGAGTTAAACATACATCTAGTCGTATATTCGGGAGTTAAACATACATCTAGTCGTATATTCGGGTGTTAAACATACATCTAGTCATATATTCGGGTGTTAAACATTATGTTTTCAGAAAAATATACATGTATATCAATCGTTTGCTCGGAAAAGTCTAACAACTCATCAACGTTTCTAGCCCAAAAAGAACATAGTTTGGTAACTACTGTAACTTTTTCTTTTTTATTAAATTGCTTCTCAACGCCAACATGTATGATATGAGGTATCAATTATTTCTCGCAAAAATATTACCAAGCTTAAATGTAATTACTATAGGTGAATAAACACATGTACGAAGCGATTAAATGTTTAACCAAAATGGTGTTAAAAATATATAGGGTGATGGTACGCTCAATGCTTTGCCTTATTTCTGTTTTTGAAAAATATATCTAAAATCGAACAGGAAAAGTAGCATTCACAGAAATAAACAACAACTATAAAGATGACTGAAAGGCAAGATATGACATCACAAACACAAAATGATTAACAATAGGGCTACCGCCTTGGAACGGTCAGTGGCACAAAAAAGCCTCCGGGGGTTTAAACCTAGTTCTAGAGTGCACGAAACCTCACACACCCTGTTGTCCCTATTGTCATCCCACTAAACGGGACAGTGTAAATAAAGATATCCTCCGCCAGGTGATAATCTCTAACAAACAAGGCAGCATTAATAGGCAATATAAGTAAAATACATTATGATCATGTATGTAAAATAAATTGACATCAATAAAATTTTAAATTGTGGAAAGCACTATGCAGAGAATGCAATGAAAACTATTAAACAATTTTTGGAGGGACTTCTTAAAAGCATATATTGTTTATTTTAGACACACAGGAAGTGGATTTTTATGACATATATCTTAAAATGTTACTATTTTATAACCATAATATACTGATATGAAAACAATTTATTTTTCTTAAATCTTGGTATAATAAAATGATACGATATGTTAATTATATAATCAATACAATTGGCATCTTTACAAAAGAAGAATTTGTAGAAAAAGCAAACATTACACCTAACCTTCTTCACTCTTCATTTCCATGGAATGATAACTGCACTTAACAATTCCTTAAGTTCAAAAAATTGTGAATCAATAAATAGAAAAATGACGTACCCACTTATTCCATCGCATATTTACCCAATACTACAAAACAAAAGAGGAAAACAACCAATGTATGACACTTTAAATAAAAATACAGTAAAACCTACTAGTTAAACTAAGTGGAATAAAATGTATACAATGTATGAAAAGGACTGGAGTATATTCTGTAATATTCCCTTTCAAATATCTAAAGACACCAACCTTCAATGGTTGCAAGTAAGATTGTTGCATAGAATACTTCCAACAAACAAATATCTGACTCTGCTCAACATCAAGTCAAATGAAACATTTGCGTTTTGCACTGAAGCCATAGAATCAATAGAACATAGATTTTGGCATTGTAAACACTCACACACACAAAATTATAATTGATGTAGAAATATTCCTCAATTCGAAACATAAAAAACTAAATTCAAGTGAAATAAAAATTATTTTTGGAAAAAAAGAAAACAATTTAAAAGCAGCGTCCGAAAATATCAGATTTCTTGAAATGAAGCGTTCCATATACACGAGTAGATGTCAACACTAAGCTGTCAATTATAGGATTAAAAAGCATTAAATCCAGGTACGAAATTAACAAAATAATTGCACTTAAAAATAAATGTATGTATAAATTCAATAATGACTGAAGTATTTATACATGCTCTAATAACCTAAAAACACTTACAGATTATACAAAATCCAATCATACAGAAATTAGGTACTCTTAATACATCAAACCAGTCGAGCGTGCGAATCCTTATCTCATGTGACCTCACCTAATCATAATCCCCCTTGTCCCTAATCCCCAAAGTGACTCAAAGTAATCCCTTTGTTTATAATTACCTGTAATGACAAAATTAAATATAAGTGAAATAATTTGAACAATATATAATACATTCTAATACACTCGCACTATATAGCCTAGTTTAAAATATCTCGTTATATTGAACGATATATCACTGTAATTTTTGCAACGTTAGGAGAATAAGCATTGCGCATTGCGCATTCCGCATTGTAACGTATGCAACGTTAGGAGAGCAAGCAAAGCAATGCGAAAGATTTCAGATGTTTGCGTTATTTTCACATTTTAGGGGTATTAGAATAGAAATAGAACATCGTTTACGGTGAATTATCTATAATATATCACGGTTTGTCGTTCAATTTTAAACAATAATGTCACTCGCCCTTCCCTTCGGGCTCGTGAAATTATTGTTTACAATTGAACTCCAAACCGTGATATAGTAAACGATAATTCACAGTAAACGATGTTCTATTTCTTAAATATACACATACATAAAAAAAATACTATTTATTTAGTATTTTGAATGATCATAATTATACAACATTAAAGAAATAATATTGTCGGAAATATTATTAAATCTTAGAATACAAGTGAAGTATGCGTCGGATTGTGTGTGTGATGATGTTTTATGTATGTGATATATACACATGTGTACTCTTATGTTGTATTCATTTATTATAAAGAATTGTACAATGTGCGGTGGAATGACCCAGACCCACAGCACACTTATTGACGGGGAAATAAATGGGTCACTTTTATTCTTTGAAAAGTTCAAAGGAAATCATGCTTACATGTTACATGTTTACGTATGACATGTTTACATATCACATGTTTACGTATTGGCGGGGAAATAAACAAGCCACTTTATGGGACTGAACAAAAAGCCTAGAAAGCCACAAAGTGAGTACTCAATGACCTGGCAGAAGCCAGAGCAAGAAGATAACAAACGGTTAAGGGTATGACAAGACAATATTAGAGACAAACATCAAACGCTACCGTCCTATAAGGATTTAGGTAGAAGTCATCATAGAGTCCACAATCTGTCCGATCATCGCATAATCAAAGAGAAAAGCATAGTGCCGAACTGTAAATAGGTCAACCACTAAACATGTAGTGCGTTGCAAAATGATAGGGTCATAACATCTGTTGACAGATCCTTTAACATGTTTAATAAAGCTAGTATGAAGTGATAATGACCCAGGATCTTACTAAGTTTGTAAATCACATCACCATATAAGGTTGTGATATAGAGTTTAATAACCAGTGTTTTTGAGATACGGTAAATGTCTCCCGAGGAAGAGAAATGGCCCCGAGAAAGATATTTTCAGTATCTCAAAACACTGGTTATTAAACTATATATTACATCATTTAAAATGATATTTTGTTAATATTTCTAATGATTCACACCTTTTTACACCAGTTTGCAAGAGAACGCCAAGACGACGTTACGTCATACAAACAAATCAAGTGGAACCGGAACTCTTCGTTAATTTCCGTAATCGTTATTCCCTAGTGGCGAAATCTGACGACGACGTCCGTAAAACATTCGGAACGTCATTTGGCGTTCCCGCCACTGACGGAAAATACCGAGCAATGTTCCGTACTGGGAAATATCTCCCATATTTCCCAGGAAAATATTTCCCATACAAACGAGTAGATATAGCTTTTCTATTCCCAGTATTTCCTATACAAATCACAGATACATATGTAATATAATCCTTTATTCTACTTGATAGTTTTGCATTATTTATAGCAACAGGACGAGACATGGTAGACTGTTTTACGAAAGTCTGATTATTTTTTTCAACTTAGATATTTTTGACAATGTGTTATTGCATTTCTGTTTCAACTTCACTGGTAATTCTGCTCGTATATAGTTCTGATTCTGTTGTCTTCTTTACTGTATCATCTCTTTCTCATTGCATGATGCAAATGGTGTTTTCATAATGGCCTAAATCAAGCATTGCCATAAATATAGACAAATATCAATGTCATATAATGACTGACAAAATAGTGTTATTCTTATGTCACTAATTACAACATCTTAGACGAATGGGATTTTGCAGGCAGACTCGGTGGTGATTATAAACATAAATGATATCATGGAGACAAAAACTATAAAGTAGATATAAAAATCAAACAGGAAAAGTAGATTCAAGAACGACAGTCAACCATAAAGACAAACAGAAACAAGGAACAACTTTAAAGATGCATAAAACGCAAAGTAAGACATCATAAACACAAAGTGTTGACAATAGGACTACCGCTTTGGAACGTTCAGTTGCAAAACAGGCCGCTCGTTGTTTAAACCAGGTTCTAGGGTGCACCAACCCTCACTCTTACTCTATTGTCATCCCAAATAAACATCACAATGTAAATAAAGATATTCCCGCCAGGTTATAATCTTTAACAAACAAGGCATTATTAATACGCAATATAAGTAAAACACATAAATGATCATGTATATATAATATGCAAAACCAAATGCCTAGAAAGCCACAAAGTAAGTATTCAAAGCCAGAGCAACAAGAGAACAAACCGTTAATTTGTTTCGATCATGGGTTCAACACTATAGCACTAGACAACTAGACCACAAATGGGTTGACAGTAGGGTTACCGCCTTGAAATAGTTAGCGACAACATGGCTGGATAGTGTTTGAACCCGGTTTTAGTGTGCAGCAAACCTTATTTGTACCCTATTGAACCCCATAAACCGGGACACTATAACTAAAACAAATTCCCGACAGGCTATATTCTCTAACAAACAAGTCAGCATCAATACGCAAAAAAAGGAATAACACATAGATGATCATGTATATGTGAAATCAAAAAGCAAAAGCATAGAAAGCCACAATGCATGTACTCACGACTTGGCAGTAGAGAAACAAGAAAACAAGCCATTAAGAGTAAGACCATACAAGATATTTAAGACAAATATAAAGGGCTCTGCTGAAACTTTAAATGGATTACACATTGAAATAGCATTACCCTGAATCACATACACTAAATGTTTTAATGTGGCAACTATATTGATGTGGTTCAATATTCACATATTTAAGTACTTGCAATTCTAAAGACCGTATATTTTAAAGTACATTGACAGTATTTCCTAGCATTTATAACACTCGACATAGATGCATGGCTAATCAACGGGCTTTTGGTGTAGGATTTGGAACCGTCTGGGATTGTCAGGTGTCGTTAATAAAGTAAAATGTGCATCAGTTGCTGCAAGATATCCGTGAGGTCGGCGAGAAAATTAAATGGACAATACCACCCATTCTCTCGTATTCATGGTATCGTTACCCCCTTTTCGCATATTTGATTTTATATTGTTGTGAAAGAGATTTCATGTTGAGTCGTTCATCAGATACCCAGGCAGATGTTATTGAAGCCTTTAATGACACCTCTCGGTATCTGGATGAAATATTGAACATTGACAGCCCTTTCTTTTCTACTATGATTTATAATATATATCCTAAAGAACTTCAGCTTAACAAAGCCAATATTTCTGATACTAACGCTTCTTTTCTCGATTTACATCTCTCAATTGAAAATGGTAAAATAATTAGCAAAATCTATAACAAGTGAGATGATTTTAATTTTGATATTGTTAATTATCCCCATTTAGATGTGAATGTTCCCGATCAACTTCTTGTGGGGTCTATGTGTCTCAACGTATTCGTTTTTCTAGAGCTTGTACTCCAGTTGAGGACTTTTATATTTGTAATCTTTTTATAACTAAAAAGCTACTCAATCAGGGCTACTTTTACCATAAACTTCGTAAAACCTTTGCAATCTTTTATTATCGTAACCCTGATCAGATTTGTTATCGTTAGAGAGAGCGCATCGTTTTTGCATAAAATTTAGTCAATCATTGCCAAAAAGAACTAGAACCGACGTGGCATTAGCTCTATTCAATTCAATGTCAATCGAGTACGAAATAGATAAGGAAAAGCCGCAACTTCTTGGCCAATTATGTCGTTTTAGTGTTCGTTGTGAAGCAAAGGATATATTTATTTTACGTCTCATATCTTTTGGAATCAATGGACATCATTAAATCGGTTTTATTCCAGATACCATGGCGATTCTTTTAAATACAACCTCACATATGTAACAAATAAATACTTAGAAAATGGCAGTTTTCCATAAAAATAAGTGGGAAAACATTATAAACTCAAGAGTAAGATCTTTACAGTTTGTGCATTATGGCTTCTTAGTAAACAATATTCAAAAAAAATAGCTCAGTTCAAATGTGGTATTTCAATAATAGCTCAACTGGCTCAAGAAGAGATGGAGCATCAGTGTGAACTATGTGCACACAATATTATCTTAAGGTAGACTATGTTCTCGGTAGCTGTGTGTTTTTAAATGATATTAGAAGAAAGTTTTGGAATAGCTTGGAAACAAATTTCGGTATTGATATTTATAGATATGTTGTACGTCTTAATTCAAAGGAACAATTCCATATATTACTCTGTGCATGCGATTTTAATCTGCAAAACATGTTGTATACTGCAAGTACTTTGGAATACTTTACGCTGAACTCTGTTTACTTTGTTTATAATAAGTGAACTTCCTATAGTTCGGCTTTATTGAATCATATTTAATCACCTCGTTTTTCTTGGATAGAGAAGCGTTAGAAAGAGCATTTTGAGTGTGAAGCCTGTTTGTTAACTTATGTTAATCATTATGATAAAAAGAAATATAAAAAGATCGGACAGGGAAAGTAGCATTCAAGGAGGACAGTCAATCACAAAACACAGAAACAAACACGCAAACAGACAAACAAGAAGGCAGAAGCAATAATAAATGGAAACGACATCACAAACACAAAAGGGTTGACAATAGGGCTACCGCCTTGGAACGGTCAGTGGCAAAGTAGGCCACTGGAGGTTTAAACCGGTTCTAGGGTTACCAAACCTCACACTTACCCTACTGTCATCCCATTAAAACAGGACAGTGTAAATAAAGAAATCCCCGCCATGATCTAATCTCTAACCAACAAGGCAGCATCAATAGGCAATATAAGTAAAACACAAATATGCTCGTGTAAATATAATACAAAAAAACAATAGCCTAGAAAGCCACAATGAAGGTACTCAATGACTTTGCAGAAGCCAGAGCAGTAAGAGAATAAACCATTAAGGGCACGACAAGAAAGATCATGGCCAAACATCAAACGCCACCGTCCCAATGGGCTTTAGGTAGGCGTCATCATAGGGTCCACAGCCTGTCCGGTCATCGTACAATTAAAGAGGAACGCATAGTGGCGAACTGTAAAAGGGTCCACCACCAAGCATGCAGTACGTTGCAAAATGATAGGGTCATAACCTCTTTTGATAAACTTTTTAACAAGTTTAACAAAGATAGTATGAAAGTGATCATGACGAAGTTTATAAATCACATCACCATAGAAGTCAGGTTGTGATAGTCCCTGTCGCAGAAGAGTCCTTAAATTAATTTTATATTTGGAAAGAAGATCAGGGTTACGATAATAAAATTTTGCAAAGGTTTTACGAAGTTTATGGTAACGGTAACCCTGATTGAGTAACTTTTTAGTTATACAAAGATTACGAATATTAAAGTCCTCAACTAGGAGTACAAGCTCTAGAAAAACGAACATATTGACCATTTTACTTAGAAACGTTTTTCGAATGCAAGCACATTGGTAATACGGACCGTCAGTAAAGTGTTTTTATTTACTGGGACTGCGTGTCTTGTAGTTTGACTGTCAGTGAAGTGTTTTCATTTACTGGGTTAAAACTTGTCTTCACTCAACAACGGGTTTCTATGTCATTGTTTATTTAAAGTCTGTGGTAGACAAACTAAGTTAAAGTAGTCAGCAAATGAATTGCAACTATTAATAACAATTCAAAATCCGTGCTTATCTGTACTAATATTCACATTATATGATATCATTCTGTTTATCATACAGATAGCAAGCTGTTTTATTTGTCTCATGTGAGTAGAATATGAAATGATTTGAGCAAATTGTGATGAATTGTAATTGATTTATGTAAGGAAGTGTTATATATACACCTTCTCATTGTATCAGCTAAGTTAAGATAAACTGCATAGTTGGACCTGTTTTGTTTGTAATACCTACACTGTTTGTGAAAGTGTATGTTGTATCCTCACGGGCTTTTAAGCCTATCGGAAATACATCTTAAAACATATGTTTAAATACAATCAAACACTGATCATTATATATGAAAAATGTATATTTTAATAAATATAACAATGATACTTATTTAATATCCCACTATGTAACCTTGTGACATTCATGTGGTGTACTATTATTTCTAATTGAAATTCGATTCATTTTGTTGAAGTATTACAATATAGGTTTGCCGATAGTAACGTTTAAACAAGGAGGTTTGTAATTAATAACACATTTTGTAATCTTTTGTTTTTCGTTTCGTCAAGGGACACATGACTTTATGATAATTACAACCTTTAATCACCACCATATAGTGCTTGTACTATTATTATTAATATCATTTTTATTTTATTTTTTATTTGCAATTGATGACTTAAATTCATCTTTTTTGTATGTGTCATATGTGATTTGTAAATATTCTGAATTTTGAATAGTTAAAGTGCGGATTTATTTAAGTCACATGTATTGTATGTATGCCATTTATATGTTGATATGTATATATTTTGACTACTTTGACTGTAATATATATGTATACTCTCCTATGCTTGGAGGAAATAAAGATCTACTACTAATACTACATACCGACTCAAAAAAGCACAATAATAATAATAAAAAATATTTAAAAAAAAAGAAAGTAAAGCGGACTGCATATAGTTTTGTTGGATAACAGGATAATAACGGGTGAAACTGGGGATCAGAAGGCGGAGTAATCCTTGAGACACAGCAACAATGACGGGCAACCACAGACATAAATCATATTTACTTACTCTGCCAGATTAGAAGCGTTTGCTTTTTATTATATACTTGTGAACAGCCTCAAAGATTTAAACTTTAGAGTCATAACTTAGCGACTGATCACCGCATAAAAGTATTTGGAGTATATCTGTGAATAACTGGTTAAGGGTGGCGCAAGGTCAATAAGTATTTCATTGCAAGCAGGACAATTGAAGAAAAAGTGTTGGTTATCTTCAATACTGCCACTATGACAATGATCACATAACGGGGATGCGATTATATTTTTCTGAAACAGATAGAGGTTCAATGAACTAAAATTGGTAGTCAACGGGTGTGTAGAATTTGTTCTTTTCTATTTCCAACGTAAAAGTATTTGGGCGGTCGTATGATATTGCGATTTAAATAAATAAATGGAATCTGCGTTTCTAATATCTTGAGGTAAAGAGTTCCACTCGCAAACTGTAGTTGATAGGAATGATAATCTATGAAGTTTAGTTCGAGCATTTACTGTCTGATATATTTTCTTTTCTTTCCTTAGACGATATCGCGACGCGTCTCCTACTAAGGGTGGTACCGGAGACGATGAATACGAAGCCGTTAGGGAGTGAACCATTTTATAAAACAGAATAAGTTGATGATTACGTCTCTGATTCTGTAAAGTTTCCCATCCTATTTCATTTTTTAAACGATCGATGGATACCATTTTTGTCGTACTTGTCGTTATTCTGGCTGCTTCATTTGAATTTTGTCAAGCTTTATCTTTTCGTAATTCGTGCAGTTTCCCCGTATTCCAATAATGGTCTTATAAAGCTGATATAGATAGTTTCAAGAGATTTTCTAGCGAACTGGTGTCATTGAGTACCTTCTATCGAACTCAAGTCAGTGAGTACCTTCTTTGTGGCTTTCTAGGCCATTTTTTTTTATTTATATATACACGAGCATCTTTGTGTTTTACTTATATTGCCTATTAATTCTGCCTTGTTGGTTAGAGAATAGTTAATAGCGGGGATTTTTTTATTTACACTGTTTGTAGTTGACTGTCGTCCTTGAATGCTACTTCTCTTGTTCGATTTTTATATCTATATTTACAGAGCTGCGCTGTCCTAATGTTACATGATTCTAACAAAAGGGGATTGGTATTGCCGAGTTTGTGCCTATTAAAATATGTGATGAAGTTTTTTTTAATTCAGATCGCCGATTGCTTTCAATGTCGTTTTCAGTGTCTGGGCCCTTCATGTGACTACTTCCTACATTCTCTGTATAATTAATAAACACATGAGTACCATGAATAATGTCATCTGAAAGCAACAGTTCTTCCTATGAGCTCTTAATTTGATGAATTGACGATCCTGCCTCTGATATAAATTAAGTGTTTTATTGACGTACTTTGTGATTTAAATACCTCAATGTTTTCATGGTTATGTTAGATCTAATATGACCGAATTCTAAAGAGAAACAACGAAGAATTTTCAATATACTGATTTAATGCTTTCTCATCAATTTCAATTTCAGGAATTTACGACCACGCTTTTGACACCAAATATAAACCATGTGGCGAATTGACAAAACTAGTTATTTAGATATCGCAAATGTTGTTAAATCTAATAAAGTGGAAATCTAAAAGGAAACAACGTAGTTTTATACTGAGTGATCCGCTTATTGCCGATCTAAAAAGTGCCTTAATAGCTTTGACACGCAATTTGACAGTTGCACCATTATATCTGAGATCTATTTATCAACAAATGCACGTAATATAATTTAGATATAAAAGTCGAACTGGAAATGTAGCATTCAAAGACTGCAGTCAACCACAACAAGTGGATATATTAATTATAACAGTAGAACAGGAAATGCAGCATTCAAGGACTACAGTCAACAACTCTCCCTGGCTCCACTATCTGTCTCTCTTCTCCCTTGACTTTCACCGACCACCTCTACCCAACAAATCACTTTTATGATTGCAAACATTTGTCTATAAACACCCAAGAAAAACAAAAAAACAAAACACAGGGTAATATGTCGTTACTTTCCACCCTCTTACATTCATGTATTACTTATTGTATGCATTTAATATGTGGATATTTCTGGGACAAAGCTCATTGTCCCTAGAATAGTCATGTTTCCTGATTGATTGTTTCCTATCTTTATCATAATACAATAAATACTGATAAAGGTGATCCTTTGGGAATAACAAACACAGTTAAGAGAATAAAGCAGCAGACTCGGTTTTATTGAGTCTGTTCATGAAAAGTAATGAAAGAAGCAACACCTCTCACACCCTCTAGCATTGGCTTAAGCGGTATTCTACTTCGGACCACCTATATTGGGCTCGCTGGTCCCAAAGGACCAGTACAAATAACACTACTGATTCGTAGCACCTGGAGATTTTTTACAGCCGCCACACTGCACTAAACGAACGCTAGTGTGAATGTTAATAAATACTGATAAAGGTGATCCTTTGGGAGCAACAAACACAATTAAGAAAATAAAGCAGCAGACTCGGTTTTATTGAGTCTGTTCATGAGAAGTAATGAAAGAAGCAACACCTCTCACGCCCCCTAGCACCGGCTTAAGCGGTATTCTACTTCAAAGCCACCTATATTGGGCTCGCTGATCCCAAAGGACCAGTAAAAATAACACTACTGATTCGTAGCACGGGGAGACTTTTTACAGCCGCCACACTGCACTAAACGAACGCTAGTGTGAATGTTAATAAATACTGATAATAAATATATAGACATTTCAGTTGGTGTACAGTTCCTTACTGTGTCAGACACATACACATTATCTCCTGGCGTTGGTATTCATTAACATCACACTCCCTTGAACACACACCGGAATTTTCGTTCATACGAAAGTCACTTTAGCTGCTAATATGACTAATTATGGCCAGCAAAGCGTGAACGTTTGTATCTTAAAAAAACATATGTATAGGAAAACTTTAAGAAGAAGTTCAGACTAATTCCCCTGGGCATAATATACATTTATGCAAATTTAACCATATCTGCTCAATACTTAATGATATATAGAGTTTAATTAACATTGTTGAAGCGATACGGGAAATAATTCCCGAGTGAGAAAGATTCTTGCGATATAGAAACGAGTGCGTTTTCGCACGAGTTTCTATGTCGCAAGAATATTTCTCACTAGTGAATTATTTTCTGTATCACGATAAACATGTTAATTAAACAATATAATATATATTCTGTGATGAATTTCTTTCCAATCGTCTTTTGACATAAGTATTCCTTCTTTTGTCAGTCATTTGGCGACAGCGCATAGTAATATTATGACGTCAATTCGTGACGTAATATCGTGACGTCTGTCGTTTAGTTCATAACATTTGGCTACTGTGCTATCTTGCGCACTAGGCGGGATAGCACAGTAGAGGAAGGGAAATGTTATAGATTTTCTCAAACTGGGAAATATCTATTATTTATCACAGAATATATAATATATTGCACTAACATACTCAATTTTGACTTATGAAAGTAGGTGTAAAAGTCGAACAGGAAATGTAGCATGCACACAATCAACCAAACACAAACAACAATTACAGGTTAATAAGAAGCAAGACATGTGACAGCACAAACACAAGCGGTTTAACAATAGGCCTGCCGCCTTGGAACGGTCGGAGGTGACCTTTGTGAAAAAAACACCTTGAACTCATTTGATATGACATTACAATTTGAATTGACATTTAAAGAACAAAACGTCTAAATGTTAAGGTCATACGAAATATGCAGTTTCATCCTGATAGCTCTAGTAGCGTTTTCGTATTCAATGTGGACTAAAGCGGTAAAAAAAGGTGTCAAAAATGAGAGAAAAGTTAAAACCAACTTACGTTGCTATCATAATCAGGAAAAGTGTTCACATGTTACAGTCATACGAGTTGACGCGCATTTTGAACGCTATTCAAACCCCATAGCGTGTCAGACTGGAGAATCACTGAATTATTCATTTGTTTTTAACCATCCAAGTTATTTACTTTTGTAAATGTTTATTGATGTGGAAAGCGTTACATCACGGGGTAATATCACAAGGTATGCTATTACGTACAATTATAAACTATCTTTGAATACTTGTAGATGTGCTTTGGAATACTAAAAATGCATCTGATGATAATAGAATGATTACGGTACGTTTCTAGATTTCCTTTACCTACAACCTATCACATGTTGCTCTGGACATTACAAACATGTACACCTTATGTATTATTCATCCTCACTATAATACAATTGTTCTATTGTACCGTATTAGATTTTGATTCCTATATATATATATATTTATTTTTTTCTCCATGATATATCTCCTTTTTTTCTTCTTTTTTTCAGATTAATTCATAAATTAATGAACCTATACTAATCTTGTTATTGTGGTCAAATTATATTTGTCAAATGTATGTTTATATGATGAAAAACTATGTAATAGTTTGTCAATAAAATTTCTTCTTCTTCTTCTTCTTCTATTATTTAGCGCTAGTTTAGTTTTACTAGTCAAATCGCGTTTTTATTTTTAATAGATTGGCCGGATAGCTTGGGGGTGAATAGATAAAGTTAATGGGATGGGGAGTGTCCGTGGTTTTGAGAGAGAAAGGTATAGGATTCGGGGAGAATCCGGAACGGAAAGAGACAGGTAGCGAGGCATAGGAGAGTCCAGATTTGAGTTAAACATTTTACAAGGTGAAGCATTATAAGGAAAGAGAAGGTTGGGTTTGCCTACATTTTATTGTTTCTATACGGAATTTGGAGGTATAATAATACTTGTTTATTTGATGGTGTAAAAATTTAGGTAACACATTACACAATTACAGCATTACATGCTTCATCTTTGAACATTGGACTGGTGATCTTTACCAGAAACTAATGTGAGTTGCACTTGTGGCCCGACCCGATTTCATTGTACATGTACATATGTATGGCAATAAAATATGTTTAAATCAAAGAGTATAGTTTATGCCAGGTTCCTAAAATGAGCCATTAAACAATGCATGTCAAAACGTTGATCCTGTATATTGACTTTCTCGATGTGAGGAGCTGCCCAAGCACACTCCTACTTGAGTAGTACAGGAGCTGTGTTCCATAGCGTTGCCCTTGACTTTGATGTGGCAATATATCTATCATGATAGTAAACATAGCTACAGTCTTTCTCACTTTGTATATGCTCACATAGATCATCGTGTTTCGGAAAAACATTGCAATTGAAATTATTTCTGTATGTCTGCTGTACGTTATAGATGGTTAGTTTCAACAGAGAGTTCGCGATCTTGACACATATGTTAGATCGTTTGACGGGATAATGTAAGAGATCCGTGATTTGTTGATAAAGTTACAACACTTGCAGAATGCAAAACAACTTCAAGAATGCATTAATCTGCAGTAAGGTAGCATGTAACATACTTTATAATAGTATAACTGTGGCAATGTATGTAATATTTTTTTTATGAGAATACATGTTAAGAGATGAAGATCCCGGCGCAGTCTATTGTTTAAACGTTTCATTATTTTTTCAGGAATCTACATGTAATTTATATAACATCCCCATGTTATAGCTGCAGAATGTCTCCTTCTACACATCATTTCAATAAACGACCGAGAGAGGTGAGAAAGAGAGAGGGAGAGAGAGAGAAATCACTCAACAAAATAATTATTTGAAACGTTTTATAAAATATTAAAATGTGCACAGAATAACAAACGACCTGCTGACACGCGTGCCGTTTGATGTCAAGCTATTTATAACGTTTAACTGACAGTAAATTTAATTGGTTTTGAACTGGTTTTATTTATGGCTTTATTGAAACTGACATTGATTTTATGAATATTGAGTTCTGCTCAACCCGGGGCTAGAGGGCGTGAGCGGTAGCTAGCATATTACACTACCGCTCATGAACAGTCTCAATCAAACCGATACTGCAATAGTTCGTATGTGTCGTGCTCGGCCGTTTCCAAAGGTCCATTATCATACTCTTTATTGTATCGCGTATGGGCAAATATTAAGCGGAATGGTTATCAGACTAAATCAATTGTATTATAGATGCAAATACATAACTGAGATGTTGCAAGTGTGTATCATCAATATTGAATTATTTATACGTTGGCTCATTTGAAATTTAAAATAGACACAATCTGCATGTTATGACAGAAATAGTTTAAATGTGCTTACATTATATGTATATATAACCAACAATGTAAATGATATACGTAACACGCTGATGCTCGTGGTTGATTTTTATTTCATCACCAGCCGGAAGTCTATACGTTGAAGAGAACTAATCATCTCTATATCATAGACGAGACAAATTAGCCCTTCTAACCCAACGGTTCACCTTCCCAATTGTTTTTAATCCTAGTTATGAAACTCATTTTGATCGAAGACTGATGGCCATTCGACGAGTTTGGTCTTCGTATTAAACCGAAGTTAACAGGTAGAAACTGACCTTAATTTGATTGCGAAGTACAAAGTACCGCAAATTCCACCGTGGACTTTGTAACATCAACAATTTATTTCTGACCTGTGTAATAAATTCAAGTCCAGTACAGATATAACTACATTTTAAGGCAATTATAATGAAAAAAAATTAAAACACAGTCATTTTTACCATTCATATACATATGGCTCTAAGGATGGATATACTGTAGCTGCAGCAACTTATAGTAAAATACAATTCTCTTACAATTTATAATGTAATTATTTTCTGCTGACTTCCAAGCCATGTAGGAATACGTAGTAATGATGCAGCTAATATTGCTGTTAAGGCAAACTGGTGTCAGTATAATGTGACTGTGTGGGGCATAGTGTCATTTGTCTATGGTGTGGTACTGCGGTGTGGTAGCGCTCTGAGGCAGTGTATGCTGTCACAGGATGACCTTAGTGGTTGGGCTAACTCAGGAAAGAATCAATGACGGTGAATGCATTTACATAAATTTAATGCAACTTTTAAAATATGTTTAATATATATACAATTATCTAAAAAAACAAGCGAATACACAAATGAACTATGAAAAGAATGTTCTCCTGAACGTTTAAGACGTTCTTAGTATTGTTATAAATACTGAATGTCTAAACGCTGAAGTGTTGTTAAAGCTATAACAATGTTGATCTAGCGCGATAACTGTGATGCGCGAGAGCTCATGAAGATGATGATGCGCGAATTCAATGGATGATTGTCATCAAATGCCTTCTGTAAGGGTTGATGACGCGATGCAATGATAGTTAATCTCCACTGAGATTGTGAATGATATTCCTCCAGTGAGGACTGGTAACGGGCCCACCTTGTGTCCCGGGGGTTGTCGTTAGTAAAACCTGGCTGCGCAGGTACGGGGACCGTCTCCACCGCTTGTAACGTTATTCGTGGAAGCTTAGCTCCACTCCTGGATATCCAAACCTAGATGGCTTACTCCAACCCTGGATGGCTTATATCCTGGATGGCTTAGGCTGTAATTATACATACGTTTTAGATGTCGGTTGACAAACATACCAATCTTGCATAATTATCATTACCCAAACAAATCATTATTCAATCAATATATGTAAGCTGTACTAATGATGAGTAGCAATGTATACATATTCTACAACGCCATGTATACGCTATGTACGTCGCTGTTAATCAATGCCCCTAATACATGTAATATAAACATGATCAAATAACTCATATATTACACTCACTGAGTTATGTATGCACGCATTTATTCTTGTCACTCATCTCATTGTTAACTAATGTTAACAATCGTGTATTACAATCACCGAGTTATACGCCAACGTTAACTAATGCACCTATTATCCACTGTTATCAAATTAATATTGTTTTACAATTAATGATCAATTACAATAATTACATCTAATAAAGTAACTTCAAAATCATATGCTAGTCTAAAGTTATGTTTGAGAAACATCAATGCTAACCGGATGTCGTAACCGCCAAACAAGATGGCGCCGCCCACTGAATACAAATATACGATAAAAGTTTAATAAAACTACTAACCACATGTTGCCTGTGAAATTTGCCGTCCAATCTCTGTTCCAACAAGTACTATCGATGATCCCGGCGATAGCTAGAAGACAATGGGTTTTATAGCAAACATTACGCCCAAATCATTATTTCCCCCGTTCAGTCCGTGACAAACGTGGCTAAATCTACAGTATTGAATCTACACGACAGGCCCCTTATACAATTTTGCCGTTTAAGGAAAATATACCTATACGTTTACATGCATTAGCACAAAACTAAACTTATGACACGGCCTCTCTGGCGGCCACTTAAAATGTGCACGCTTTTACGTGTTACATGAATAGATCATGAATATTGTGAAATTGTTTCAACTCGAACAATAGATTTTGGGTGTAACCGATACAAGAGCTATATACGACCAGTACGCTCTACCCGTGACATTTTGTGACAACATCTCCCCACTTAAAGAAAGTGCTACACTTTTAAAATTCAACAAAATGATAATTAATATTTACACGTTAAGAAACTATTAATTCTTCTGAGCAAATGAGCGACAACACGTACAAGCTGATCGCTCAATCGCTTGAGTATGTTATCTATTACCACTGCAGTTATAACCTAACTATAATATGTAATTACAATTTCAACACTATTCTACAATTGTACACTACCCTGTCGTAACATATACTACTATTGTACAATACACTGCAATACACTATTGTATTAAACCGGTCATTATGTGCGGCGACTTAAATAGTCTGCCCCAATATTGTCCTTTCCACGGATTGCTTTAATTTTCATCCGGTAAGGCTGCAGAGTGAGTGCCCACCTCATTAACCTACTGTTAGCTACCTTAGCTTTATTCATATAAGCTAACGGTTGGTGGTCAGTCTCCAAGACAAATTCCTTACCAAAAACATATCGGTGGAATTTACTGACACCCCACACTACTGCAAGACACTCCCTTTCGATAACAGAGTAGTTACATTCCCGGGGTAATAGTTTCCGACTTGCGTAAGCCACGGGGAGACTACACCCATCTTGCTCTTGCAGTAGGACTGCACCCACCCCGATATCGGAGGCATCCGTTCTGAGGATAAACTCCTGGTCAAGTTCAGGTAATTTTAGTATTGGGGTTTTGACCAGACTCCCCTTTAAAGAGACAAAAGCTCGCTCCTGGCTTTCCCCCCAAGTTATCCTATTGGGTTGACCTTTCTTTGTCAAGTCTGACAAAGGTGCAGCTATAGCCGAAAAGTTTGGAATAAACTTCCTGTAAAAACCCGCCAACCCTAAAAATGACCTAACTTGTTTCTTTGTCTCGGGTCTTGGTGCTTCCTGAATTGCCTTAACCTTGTCGGGGTTGGGTTTCAATTTCTGGTCCCTCCCGACAACATGACCCAGACACTCTATATCTGCGTAACCTATGTGACACTTGCTAGGTTTTGCAGTCAGTTTAAACCGGCGTAGCCGTTCCAACAGATTACGTAGAGCCTTAATATGGTCTTCAAATGTTGTTGTAAACACCAGGATGTCATCTACAAAACTGTCTGTGTTGGACAAATCCTTCAGGACTTTCCTCATTAACCTACAGAATGTTGCTGGGGCGTTTACGAGACCAAAGGGCATGACCTTGAACTTAAAAAGTCCTTGCGAAGTTTCGAAGGAGGTCATCTCTTTAGCTCGGTCTGTAAGTGGGACTTGCCAATAACCTTTACTGAGGTCTAACTTGGAGAAATATGAATATCCCGCAAGTTTAGAGAATACCTCCTCAATATTAGGCATTGGCTCTGCATCAAAGATGGTACGTTTATTGAGCTGCCTAAAATCGATACAGAATCGAATTGACCCATCTTTCTTCTTAATAAGTACGACTGGGGATGAAAATGGGGCGTTTGAAGGTTCGATGACACCCAATTTCAACATATCTTTCACCTCCTCATCAACAATTGATCGGGAGTGAAATGGAATGGGATACCCCTTAATTCTTATTGGTTCCCCTGATGTGAGTACAATATCATGTTGCACTCCATCTGTCTGCCCCGGGTTTTCGGACAAGACATCACTGAACTCCGAGAGTAAACTACCCATCTCTCGTTGCTGTTCTAAACTAAGCATGCCCGATATGTCTACATCGGCTGCTCTTTCCCTACCTACACTAGTGGGAAAGTACATGGGACTAGTGTCCTCACTACTGTCTTCCTCACTATCCTCAATAACTGCAACATTAACTACGGTTAACACCCCTTGTTGCACATTATCGGTTCTACTGATATACTCTTTCAGCATATTCGCATGAAAGGTCTTTAACTTTCCGTTTATCTCGATACGGTAATCCATAGTGTTCACTATCCCTCTAACGTAAAACGGACCTTTCCATTGTAATAACAACTTGTTATTGTCGGTCGGGAGTAACAGTAACACTTGGTCATCTATCTTAAACTTCCTAGCTCTAGCTTTCTGGTCATAGTACCGTTTGTACTTGGTACTTGCCTTAACTAACTGACTTTGAGCTATCTTACAAGTCTCCTCTAGTTTCTCCTTCAGATCTAAAACATACTGATATGTAGTCTTAACCTCATCACTATCTACTTCACCTGCCCACATCTCTCTAAGAATCCTCATGGGGCCTCTAACTGACCTACCGTACAATAACTCAAATGGGGAAAATCCTAAACTCTCTTGTGGAACCTCTCTAAATGCAAACAATAAAGCATTGAGATACTTGTCCCAATCTTTCGGTCTCTCGGTACACATACGCCGTAACATTTGCTTTAACGTCCCGTTAAATCGTTCGACTAACCCGTTACACATAGGGTGATATGGTGTTGTCATGATTTGACGCAAAGACAATAACCTGCTTACTTCAGCCATAAGTTCTGACGTAAACTGTGACCCACAATCAGTCAGCATTTCCTCTGGTACACCTAGCCTACTGAACATATCAACTAATGCCTCAGCTACTCTCTCAGTTTCAATTGAGGGCAATGCTACTGCCTCCGGATACCTAGTTGCATAGTCTACCATGGTTAAAATGTACCTATTTTTCCTATCCGACACTGGAAAAATTGGTCCAACTATGTCTACGGCTACCCGCTTAAATGGTGTATCTATCAGTGGCATCTGACCTAAATGTACTTTGGTCACTCGACCTTTTGGTACTGTCCTTTGGCATACATCGCAGGACCTACAATACCTAGTTACATCTCCACTAACACCTGGCCAATAAAATTCTGCCAATACTCTATCTGACGTTTTCTTTACGCCTAAATGACCTCCCATAATCGACTCATGAGCTACCTTAAGCACTGTCGTTCTATACTGGGTAGGTACCACTAATTGGTGAAACTGTCTACTACCACTATCTTCAAATTCTCTGTACAATAACCTATTCTTATGTACAAACTTACAACTACCGGACCCTTTACACTTCTTCACTACACCGTCCTTGGCCTTCACTTTACAAGGACCTAATGACTCGTCTTGAGTTTGTGCTTCTATAAACTCCGCTTTAGATATGTCACCTACGGCTGCAGGAACCTTTAATTTTCTATAAGCCTGAGCTTGCTTCTGAACCTGCGCTCTAGTCTCTACGGCATTACTTATGCTACTTCTAAAATCGGACATTACCGGAAGTGCTGAACCATCTATGTTCCCTATCGTTAAATCATACATCGGGTCATCCATACATAGTGCCTCTGTAGTCCCTTTAAAGAAAGGTGTATCTACATCTATTCTCGCTATTGGCACGTGCTCTACCGACTTATTTAACAACATACACGGTGACTGTTTACCTACCAACTGGTCATCCGTAACTAAACTACGCCTAACTACCACACCTGTACAACCTGTATCCCTCATTACAATTACGTCCGTGCCGTTCACTCTACCATCTGCTGTTGGAAGATTTGCATACGGAAAGAGACATGTTCCGATCTTCGTCATTACACCATCCGCTTTAACACAACAGCTACTACTCTCGGTTTTAATAACCGGACTATTACTACCTCTGCCTCTACCTCTACCACGGTTTTGGCCACCTCTACCTCTACCGAAATTCCATGGGTTGTTAAAACCTTGGTTCTGATTCCCTACATTGTTGTCCACTCTACTATTTTCACTGAAATTGTCTACGACAGCGGACACTTTCACCGCTTTCCTACACTCATGTGAAGCATGATTCCCATTACAGTGACGACAACGAATAAAAGGTCTACCTATGTTACCACTATTGCTACCTCCTCGAGCACCCATCGAACTACCTCCACCTCTATAGTTTCCACTCTGGCCTTTCTGTTTATGATCGTCCCCTTGCCTATCTCTAAAAGTTCTGTCTTTCGACACTACATTATGAGCTCCACCTCTAGCCTCGGCAAACTGATCTGCTTGTGTTGCCATTTCTCCTACACTAGCTAATTTTCTTTCTTTCAGAAATAAGAACAGATCTCTACTACAAACATTGAATAGCTGGTCCCGCAACAAGAAATCTATGAGGCTCTGATAAGTCTGCGCTACCTTCCCTAACTCCAACCACCTATCTAAGTAATTTCTAGACCGACTAATAAACTGAATAAATGACTCGCCTTTCTCAGGCAGACAAGCTCTAAATCGCTTTCTAAAACCTTCTTCAGTTAGCTCAAATCTCTTTAAAAGAGCATCCTTTAACTTGTCATAGTCAAGAGCATCTAAACTAGGTAATCTAGAAAATACATCTAAGGCCTTGCCTCTCAATAACGCACTTAAATGAACTGCCCACTTATCTTTGGTCCATTCCTGTAACTCAGCATAACGCTCGAACCGTAACAAATAACTGTCCATGTTATCTTTGTCAGCATCAAAGTATGGTAACTTCGAACCTTTTAACTTCCCAGAATAACTATCTTTCCCTTCAGTTTTACTTTCCTTACTATGTGTCTTAGCTGCTTCCAACTCTAAAGCTAACTTATGATCAAACTCTTTTTGCTCCCTTTCCATTATCATCTTAGCCTTAGCTAGTCTACCATCTGTTTCGAACCTCTCATGTTCTAACTCTTGCTTCTCCCTTACTATTCTACTTTCATCATCTCGCGTCTCTTTAGCTAACCTACCTTCTAATTCTAACTTCTCTTTATCAGCATCTAGCTTCTCCTTAGCTAATCTACTTTCTAATTCTAGCTTCTCTTTATCAGCATCTAGCTTCTCTTTAGCTAACATACCTTCTAATTCTATCTTCTCCTTAGCTAATCGACTTTCTAATTCTAGCTTATCTTTAACTAGTCTACCTTCTACTTCTAACCTATCTTTCTCAGCATCTAGCTTCTCTTTATCAGCATCTAACTTCTCTTTAGCTAATCTACTTTCGAATTCAAGCCTATCTTTCTCTAATTCTCTTTCCTTAAGTCTAAATTCCCTTTCCCTAGCCTGTTCGTCTTTAACAAAGGTTCTAAGCTCCTCACCAGCATACCCTAACTCCTTACCCATTTCCGTAAGATCCTTTATGGACGTCATGGTTATAGACATTGTGGACTACACACTACAATAATTACAATACACACGTCACTAATAATTCTACTCAACTAACTACTAATGGTAAGTCACTGTGTCCTCAGTAAATACCTGGGCATCATCATAGGACAAGTTACATACACATTTGTACTAGCGCTAACTACTAACGGTTATGTGTAGGTAGTATCTAGCTTCCACAAAACATATACACTACATAAAATATCTTGATTTGATATTGGACATAAACGTTAAACAATCATCGAAATGTGTATAACATGTACATGTATATTTACTTCTCCCATCAATATAAGTATACTCGAGTGTCACAACATGAGTAGAACGTCTTGTTCGCCAACCTAATTGGATACTATGTGTATATCAGGGAGGTAAAAACAAACACCCAAATTATTGAGCAAAAGTGCCTCAGACCCACTCGTGTAGACCACTGCGACCTCGCGCCAAGGAAAGAACGGACAAAACAACAGTTTGGACTCACCCTACCCTTGTCGTGTCTTGACTTGTCTTCCAAGCTTTGGCCGTGATCGTCGACAGTCGCCTTGATGGATCAGAGGGTGGTACACAGTTCTAAAATAATAAGTAGAGATTTAGTATATCATAATAAAGATCACTTATTGATTCTTTCCCTCCGTAGTCGCCCGAAAATCCCACTTCTGACACCAGTTGTCACAGGATGACCTTAGTGGTTGGGCTAACTCAGGAAAGAATCAATGACGGTGAATGCATTTACATAAATTTAATGCAACTTTTAAAATATGTTTAATATATATACAATTATCTAAAAAAACAAGCGAATACACAAATGAACTATGAAAAGAATGTTCTCCTGAACGTTTAAGACGTTCTTAGTATTGTTATAAATACTGAATGTCTAAACGCTGAAGTGTTGTTAAAGCTATAACAATGTTGATCTAGCGCGATAACTGTGATGCGCGAGAGCTCATGAAGATGATGATGCGCGAATTCAATGGATGATTGTCATCAAATGCCTTCTGTAAGGGTTGATGACGCGATGCAATGATAGTTAATCTCCACTGAGATTGTGAATGATATTCCTCCAGTGAGGACTGGTAACGGGCCCACCTTGTGTCCCGGGGGTTGTCGTTAGTAAAACCTGGCTGCGCAGGTACGGGGACCGTCTCCACCGCTTGTAACGTTATTCGTGGAAGCTTAGCTCCACTCCTGGATATCCAAACCTAGATGGCTTACTCCAACCCTGGATGGCTTATATCCTGGATGGCTTAGGCTGTAATTATACATACGTTTTAGATGTCGGTTGACAAACATACCAATCTTGCATAATTATCATTACCCAAACAAATCATTATTCAATCAATATATGTAAGCTGTACTAATGATGAGTAGCAATGTATACATATTCTACAACGCCATGTATACGCTATGTACGTCGCTGTTAATCAATGCCCCTAATACATGTAATATAAACATGATCAAATAACTCATATATTACACTCACTGAGTTATGTATGCACGCATTTATTCTTGTCACTCATCTCATTGTTAACTAATGTTAACAATCGTGTATTACAATCACCGAGTTATACGCCAACGTTAACTAATGCACCTATTATCCACTGTTATCAAATTAATATTGTTTTACAATTAATGATCAATTACAATAATTACATCTAATAAAGTAACTTCAAAATCATATGCTAGTCTAAAGTTATGTTTGAGAAACATCAATGCTAACCGGATGTCGTAACCGCCAAACAAGATGGCGCCGCCCACTGAATACAAATATACGATAAAAGTTTAATAAAACTACTAACCACATGTTGCCTGTGAAATTTGCCGTCCAATCTCTGTTCCAACAAGTACTATCGATGATCCCGGCGATAGCTAGAAGACAATGGGTTTTATAGCAAACATTACGCCCAAATCATTATTTCCCCCGTTCAGTCCGTGACAAACGTGGCTAAATCTACAGTATTGAATCTACACGACAGGCCCCTTATACAATTTTGCCGTTTAAGGAAAATATACCTATACGTTTACATGCATTAGCACAAAACTAAACTTATGACACGGCCTCTCTGGCGGCCACTTAAAATGTGCACGCTTTTACGTGTTACATGAATAGATCATGAATATTGTGAAATTGTTTCAACTCGAACAATAGATTTTGGGTGTAACCGATACAAGAGCTATATACGACCAGTACGCTCTACCCGTGACATTTTGTGACATATGCAGTGCATTTATTTTCCTTCTACAAGTAGACACCGACGTTATATGACTGAATGTTTGGTTGAAGCATATTTAAACGCCATACATACATAATGTTTAAGTCATTCCATACATTTCAATGATGTTGATGTTTTGTGTATTTTAAGTTATCTGCAAGGCGAACATTTGACAACCACTGATTCCAGGTTTTTATTAATGTCGCAATTGAAACATCATTTTTCTAGTGTCACCTTTTTGATTATGTGTAAAAAATAGTTTTCATGAACTATTAATTTATTTGTGTTTGCGAATCAGAATTAAGCTTATGTTACTTTCTATATATTTTTCATTACTTTACACTGTGATTGTAATGCCAGAGATGGCCATTGATAGAAATATAAACGTTATTCTATTCTATATACAAGAATAAGGACGTGGAATACCAGTGCGACAGTACTACTAAGTTGGGCATAGAGCTCACTGCTACAGATATAAACAGTCGTGATATGACTAAAAACCCCATACATACCAGAACATAGAACAGTTTTAGTTACCTACTTATCACAGTTTCAGGTAGTGGAATCTCGTCTATTGCATTTCCATGCATTGTTGTTTTTTCTGTGTTTTTCTTTTGGAAGTGGGAGTGATATGGATGTTAGGGCGTGGGGCGTTGCGGTGTGGCGGTGTAGGTAAGAAACATTATCCAAACGGAAGTTCCTGCAAAATCGACATTTATCGGAATGGTTTATAATATACTGAATCAAGAAAGAATGTTTAAAATACCGGCTTTCGGTAATCGACGAGCTATTTCATTTGTTCGTTGTCGTACGGAGAAGACCGAATTAACATACCACCTCATCGTACAAACATACGACGTCATCATACGACATCGTTATATATAGGTAGCAAGCTACACATTCATGTTGCTTATGGGGCTTATTAGAGTTAATTTATTCATTTCTATTTAATAATACATGTATTAAACCCTTGGATACAATAGATACGGTGCTCGGCACAGCCTCGCAGTATATAGTTTTATTAAACTCATTTAATAAATTCAATATTAAACAGACACCCATATAAGATCCTCTAATGATAGCTCTTTCAAAAGAGTTGAAAACGGATTACCTGACGTGATGGTGTTTTAATCAATATACGCATTTACCCCATTTCTCTTTGCTGTTACAGTACGCACGTTCTATTAAATCACAGAAAACTCATTAAGTACCTAATTATGGTGTTTTGTTTATTCCTCTTTTATGTATGTAAATACACGACTGTAAATGAAGTATATCCCAATAAATATTTGTTTTTTCTACCAGAATGTTTTGAATGCGTGCTTTGGATGGCTGAGTTCTTTGAATGATACATTACCTGTTCGTTATATTTGTATCTACGTTTAGTATAGCTGCTGTAGCTATATACGAACAGTCAGTTGATGTTCAGGAGATAATTTAGACGGATGTTTGCAGTAAATAATTGACGTAACATTGTTAGACTGAGTAGATTAAAATATGAACTTACGTCACCGTATTGACTTCATTTTAGTGCAGTAGTCATTACAGCATCTTGATAACATTCCTCTGTCACGCCATATTTGTGTAGGCTTTCTCCCTTTTACCATCCCTTTATTACATATGCATATAACATAATCCGTTGACCTTAAATAATGGCACGATTATGCAAGGGCTTCCAATTGTCAAGTGTATGCCTATATTTTATAATTAAGATAATTACAAAGTATGTCAATTTCTTACCTTTTGAAGAGGGCTGGCGTGGCGCAGTCGGTACTGCGGCGGATTTGTAACCGGAGGTTCAATCCTCCGTGGTGCCACTGAGTTTCGTCGGTGTGTTCTTGCGCAAGACACTTTCCCTTAGCCTCGTCCGTCGCATGGGGACGTAAACCGGGCGGTCCCGTGTATCGGTCTGTCCTACGAGCACGTTAAAGAACCACAGGAATCTATTCGATAATAAGAGTAGGGCACGGTTCCCGGATTCCTATGTATCCTTCCCCTCTCTCTGGAGCGGCTCTAAATAACGTATACTGTGTTGATGAGCCGTTAAACAACATTCAATTCAATTACCTTTGTCGCAATAGCCCTTGTGTATCGCTTATTCAGTTTTTTTGCTGCTAACTTTTTTTTTTTGATGAAGTGAAAATGATATAATATATACTCTCAATTGATTTTGAAATACGATAATAAGGTGAGGTATAATCTTTGTTTATTTTTAGTTAGGCGTTTTTAAAGTCCTCGGGATTTAATACGTTTTATGGCATTTGTGACCATTCGCAAGAACGTTTATTTGATTAACTCAGTTATAATATAGAATGATGTTTATTTTCTCTTTTAGACGAGACGTTTGTTTAGTGCTGTGTGGAGGCGGTAAATGGTTGCCCGACTACAGATCAGTAGTGTTATTACTTATTGGTCCTTTTGCATCATCAAACCCATTCTTTGTGGCTTTAAAGTAGAATATCGCTTAAGCCGGTGATGGGAGGCGTGAGAGGTGTTGCACTTTACATTATCTGTCTTGAACAGACTCAATAACATGAGGCCCAATAGGGATTGCGGACGCTCTACTTGCTAAAGTGGCTCTTATATCTAAGGTTGTCGTCCTGAAATTCCCATCAGTACTTATTTTAAACTAGAAGCCCAATTATAAAGGTCCATATTTTGTATTTGACCAACACAATGTCAATCCCAAAACATATTAAATTAATGTCATTAACAGTGATGCATTTAAATGGTTTCAGCCCAATAACTTTTGTTAGGAATGAGGTATGCGATGAAACTTGCAGGGTAGGTAGGTTATATGGAAAGGAAGTTTAAAATTGTATTGGGTCACTGGGATCAAGGTCAAACTATGCAAGTTGTAGCAGAGACCAATGTGACCTATATTTCGTCGAAAGTATGTCACATGATGTAAGATGCATATAAGGTACATTCCGATACCCTGCAAAAAAATCAAGATACGTATGTCGCAGCAGGGACTGGACGTGACCTATATTTTGTCAAAGTATGTAACAGTGACCTGAAATTTTCCAAATGAGTTTAGATGCATACAAGGAACATTCTGATAAAGTTTGGTGAAAATCCTGCAAGAAAGCGAGAAACCGGACATGACATATATATCGTCGAAACTAGGTCAAAACGACTCAAGAGTTAGCACATGATGTTAGATGCATATAGGGAACATCCTTGTGCGGTTTGGTGGAAATCCTGCAAGAAAGCAGATAGATACACATATCGTAACGATGACCGGACGTGACATATATTTCGTCGAAAGTAGGTCACAACAACCCGAAATTGTGCATGTAATGTTGGATCCATATAATGAACATTTTATTGGAGTTTGTTGAAAATCCAGCATTTAACGAAGAAGAAGATATAAGGAAATGAAATCGGACACAAGGACTGACGAACGGACAGACGAACTGACACTCATACACCTGAGGACATTTTGATCACCAGGTCGAGATCCGTAAACGGCTTTAACAAAAAGTGTGATACCTTACTCATAACAAAAGTTATTGAGCCAAAACCATTTTTCTAGTGACAGTGACCTTAAACCCAGTGACCACAATTTCAATACCAACCGTCCTTTTTATATAAGCTACCTACCCAGCAAGTGTCAAAAGTTATTGAGCGGAATCCACGAGTTCGACCCAAATTCCCCATATAGCATATAGAATATTTAAAACAATCAAGGGCCATAACTCTGGGTTACTTGTTCAATATGGCTGGTGTTCGAACTCGTTCAAGTTTGTAGTGATATCAACAATCTGGTAAATTATGAAAAAAATCGGATGAAAAATGCTAAATCATGTTAACGAGGACAAATTATGGCATTTTTAATCAAATCAAGGGTAATGACTCCGGTATTACTAGTCCGATCTGGCTGTTTTTTTAACTCGTCTGAGCTTTTATTAATATTAACAATTTACATATTTTTATTAATATTAACAATCTGGCAAAGGTTAATAAGATCGGATGAAAAATGAATGTGCTAGAGTGTTGATATCGAAATAGTTAGCGCATTTTTCAATAATTCAAGGGCCATAACTCCCGTGTTACCGGTCCGATCTGGCAGAATTTCGAACTAATCCGAGCTTTCATTGATATAAATATACTGGCAAAGTTTCGTAAAGATCCGATAAATCATGAAGTCTCTTTTGCGTAAACAAGACAAAACGGAAGACGGCCAGACGGACGGATGACGGACAATTCGTCATCGCATAACTCTACTGGCTTTCGGCCAGTAGAGCTAAACGAGTCTTTTATCTCTTGTTTGTGTTTGTTGCTTTCAAGGGATCCACTTTTCCGTATTTATTAACGAGTGCCGTTAGAAAATATTTTACGAAAAAATTCAACAAATTAATATTTTCCTTCAAGTTACTCAGGATATGATGTAAACACTTGATTGCATCAGCAATGTCTGCGTACATTCTATAAAAATAAATTGTTTGATTGAATTGTTGATATTATCTAGTGTATGCTTATGCAAGCCATAGCTCAGTCTGAATATCCCAGTCACTGTGATACGTTGTGTCTGATCCTTATAGATTTACACACTCCGCTCATGGCGTACGCTGATGGAAATGATGACAGTACCTTGTTTTCGTATGTTTACACGGTTTGTCTCCATCCTTTGTATTCACGTCAATAACGCGAACGCCTCATTCAAAGATGTCTTAATGCTCTCAATGCTCTTGAAAGATGTCTTAATTGTCTCAACGTTATGATATTAGATTATAGTCTCTAGTGGTTATGTCCAAAAAAAAGTATAAAAGTTGACCAGAAAATGCAGCTTTGACAGAATACCCGAAAACAAGCAAAACGACAAACATGAATGGCACTGTTAATAAGGAATAAGGCAATACGTCTCTCTTAATTGTGTGTGTTGCTCCCAAATGATCACCTTTATCGGTATTTATTAACATTCACACTAGCGTTCGTTTAGTGCAGCGTGACGGCTGTAAAATATCTCCACGTGCTACGAATCAGTAGTGTTATTTTTTACTGGTCCTTTCGGACCAGCGAGCCCAATATAGGTGGCTTTGAAGTAGAATACCGCTTAAAGCCGATACTAGGGGCGTGAGAGGTGTTGCTTCTTTCATTACTTCTCATGAACAGACTCAATAAAATCGAGTCTGCTGCTTTATTCTCTTAATTGTGTTTGTTGCTCCCAAAGGATCACCTTTATCAGTATTTATTGAATGAATCGCCGTAAACTGCACACAGAGTATTGCAGAAGTTTCGGTGTATCCCGACTACAAATCAGTAGTTTTATTACATACTGGTCCTTTGGGATCATCAAGCCCAATCTTTGTATCGCTTAAGCCGGTGCTAGGAGGCGTGATAGGTGTTGCACTCGACATTACCTCTCATGAACAGACTCAATAAAACCGAGTCTGCTACTTTTACCTCTTGTTTGTGTTTGTTGCTTCCAATGGATCCCCTTTACAGTATGTATTGACATTCACACTAGCGTTTGTTTAGTGCCGTGTGGCGGCCGCAAAAAGTCGCCCCGACTACAAATCAGTAGCGTTATTACTAACTGGCGTTTACGCCGGTGCTAGGAGGCGCGAGCGATGTTGCACTCACATCACCTCTCATGAACAGACTCAAGTAAAAAGAAATATAAAAAGATCGGACAGGGAAAGTAGCATTCAAGGAGGACAGTCAACCACAAAACACAGAAACAAACATGCAAACAGACAAACAAGAAGGCAAAAGTAATATTCAATGCAAACGACATCACAAACACAAAAGGGTTGACAATAGGGCTACCGCCTTGGAACGGTCAGTGGCAAAGTAGGCCACTGGGGGCTTAAACCGGTTCTAGGGTGCACCAAACCTCACACTTACCCTACTGTCATCCCATTAAAACAGGACAGTGTAAATAAAGAAATCCCCGCCAAGATATAATCTCTAACCAACAAGGCAGCATCATTAGGCAATATAAGTAAAACACAAATATGCTCGTGTAAATATAAAAAAAAAATAGCCCAGAAAGCCACTCAATGACTTGGCAGAAGCCAGAACAACAAGAGAATAAACCATTAAGGGCATGACAAGAAAGATCATAGACAAACACCAAACACCACCGTCCCAATGTGCTTTAGGTCTGCTACTTCTATTCTTGTTTGTGTGTGTTGCTTCCAAGGGAACCCCTTTTCAGTACTTTTTATTAATAACGTTGCTCTACTGATGCATAGTGTAGCATAACATAATATTCATTGTAATATACATGGGTGTCAGGGCGGTACACCAATTGTAAACCCTTTTGAGTTTGCCGTGTATCATCCTATTTTGCTTCTGTTTTTCCTGGTACTTGTTGTTTGTTTTATATGGATGTTTTGGTTGACTGTGTTTTATGAATGTGACATTTCCTGTTCGAGTGTTATACCTACTGTCAGTTTAAAAATCAATGTGTTTCATAAAGGGTGTGTCGATCTAAGTTGATGAAAATTGAATTGTATTCATGAATTGTATTCATGAATTGTATCATGAATTGTATCATTCACACAATGAGGTCAACAAAAAATGTGCATCTTAAACAAAGATAAATAATTGCATATTAGGTAATAAATCCTTTAGGAAGAAAGATTGTGACAAAACACACATAATCGCGTTGCCAAAATTTGAACGTTCCAGCATGCTGGAGGTGTTAAAGTAAACACATTATTTAAACAGGCTGGAGTTCAGATCAACAGACATATCTGCTCATACAACTGCACAAAATCGTCCCTGGTGAGATACGTTTACTTTTACGTTATATAAACTCCAGTATAACGCAGAAACAGTCTAAGTCACCCAAACGCATAAGTGCACATCAATAATTACAATGCTTATTTTGTTGATACATTTACTAGAGGGCGTGAGCGGTAGCTAGCATATTTCACTACTCATGAACAGTCTCAATCAAACCGAGACTACAATATTTCGTGAGAGTCATGCTCGGCCGTTTCCAAAGGTCCATTATCGTACTCTTTTTTAAAGATGTTTTAAAGCCACCACTTTTTCTACTTCAAAGCCACCCAATATGGGTGGCTTTGAAGTAGAATACCGCTTAAGCCGGTGCTTGGTTGCGTGAGAAGTGTTGCTTCCTTCATTACTTCTCATGAACAGACTCAATAAAACCGAGTCTGCTGCTTTATTCTCTTAATTGTGTTTGTTGCTCTCCAAGGATCACCTTTATCAGTATTTATTATCATTTATATAATAATACATGTTATTTTTTCGATACATGCGTTTTGCCACTTTGAGAGACCATCGTTGCATCCGACTTAAATATCTTAACTGACACAGCTGGAAAATGACGCATAACAATATATATATTTATAATGATGGGCAACATCCCAGTTACATATCGTGTTAAAACTAATCATTTGTAATTGGCTGTCTCATATGGTGTAATTCTTGCAATTTCAGTTTGAAGGAAAACAACGAAAACACTTGTGATACACGGTAAAGAATTACTTATGTTACAGAACAAATGTGAATATGATGTCTGCATGTGTATCTGACTATATGATATAAAAACGTTACCTTTGAACTAGTCAAGTTAAAACATTAGAGATACTGCAAAACTGCATTTCATGCCCTTTTGCCGAGTTGAGCAGAACTGAATATTTAAAATGCGCATAATACAGAATTTTTAACCATCCCGAAGATGGTATATATATGAATGTGAACATGGAATATATAATGTGGTATAGTCATACCATAGCATGGCCAGAGGTATATGGACCTAGATTCTAGCAAAACATTCTGCCTTAAACGTGAAAATAATGAAGATTTGCGATCGATACTGCTCTAGAACCATACGAAGTATATATACTCTATCTTCACTCAATCGATTTGCTAGACATGCATGTACCAGTTATGATCAGAATGAATTGTTTATTTACACCTTTGTACAGTGTCGATGATACACCAGTTGTATTGAGTATTTCATTACGTGGTCCCGCCTAAATTCCATTAAGTGATGGGAAAGCTCATACTAGCAGGATTTTATAATGGATATTTCGACAATAAAACAAAATATTTCTTACTGAAAAATGCGAAAAGCTGTTTAAAATTACCTATTAAATGTTTTAATTTTGCAATACGCAAAGTAAAGCCGAAATAAAGATTTTATTTCATACCCCAGCCAACCGTTTTCGCTTTTGGAGAATGGGTTGAATGGGGTATGAAAGTTAATACTCGGACAACGTAATGAATTGTATTTCAGCTTATATCGATGGGATGAACATTGTTAATGGTTAGCTACCACAGAGAGTACACATTGTTTGACAAGATTATATGTAATATCCGAATTGGAACTTGTTTTGTGGTTGACTGTCGTCATTGAATGCTTTTTTCCCTGTCCGACTTTTATATCTTTCATTTTTTTGTATCATAAACTATTATTACAGCAAAAGTTGTATTTTATTGAACGTAATATTGGTACTGTAACACTCTATCACAATATTTGAAAGCAGATAACCTGACGTGATGGTGTTTTATTCAATATACGTATTTACCCCATTTCTCTTTGCTGTTACAGTAAGCACGTTATATTAAATCAAAGAAAACTCATTAAGTTCGTATTTTATTTTTATTCCTTTTTTATGTATGTAAATACACCACCGTAAATGAAGTATATCCCAATAAAATATTTGTTTTTTTGTACCAGGCCGTTTTGAATGCGTGCTTGTACCTACTGTAACCCCAACTAAGAGAGGTGGGTGCATGGGCTTTCGTCCATCGGGTTTTCTGGTCGTACCCTAGATTGGTTTTTTCTTTAGCTGCAACTACTATGGTTGTTCAGTACGATTCTGGATACATCCTGAGATGTTTATTATTTTGTATGTGTATCTTTAGTTAGTTTCTCTGGATGTGGACTTTATTGTTAGAGATTTCCTTTTAATGGGATGTAGTTTTGTTTACACTGTCTTGTCTATTTGGGCGCTGAAGACAGGATAACAGCGAGGATTGTGCGCATATAAAATCGATTCAAGCTAACCAGTAGGCCTTATTGCCTACTGACCGTTCCAAGTCGGTAACCCTGTCTTCACCACCCTTTCTGTTGTTTTTTGTTTCTTTCATTGTAGTTTCAAGTCCTTGTTTGCAGTACAGCGCGGACCTACGATGCTATTGCGTTCGGACGCTGTGGTTTCTATAGGACTCTATATATCATTTTGGATGATTGAATTCTGTCAATTATATTTCTATCGACTTTTGTCATTGCTGCAGCTATAACATAGAAACATAGCAACATAGCTTCTGAGTGGATAATTTAGACTGGTATGTGCAGTAAATATTTGTTTGACGTGAAATTATTACCCTTGAGAATATTAAAATATGTGATTACGTCAACGTATGAATTTCAGTTTAGGGTGATAGTCATGATAGCATCTTAATAACGTTCGGCTATCACAATATTTGTGTAGCTTTTAGCCCTTTCACCATCCCGTTGTTGCATACATCCATTAATATTTGCATACTACCTAATCATTTGCCCTAAAATTATGGCACATTTATGCAAGGCCATCCAATTTCAGGTGTATGCCCTATATTTCATAATGAGACAATTACAAAGTAGGTCAATTTATTGCATGTTTGGCATGTAATAATATTAAAGCGTTTTTTACCAAGGCAGTTTAGATAATTATACTGTGTGGACTTGCTACGAAGTTTCTGAAGCACTCGTCTTCCTATTAGATACTATTTTCGGCAGGTATGGAACCACCGTTTATAGACAAAACGTTGGAATCCCAATGGGTACGAACTGTGCACACCTTGTGACAGATTTGTTTTTATTTTTCCATGAAAGAGATTTCATGTTAAGTCTTTTCAAAGGTCCATAATCATACTCGTTTTTGGTAAGTGTGAGGTTTGGTGCACCCTAAAGCCCATTAGGACGGTGGCGTTTGATGTTTGTCCATGATCTTTCTTGTCGTGCCCTTAATGGTGTATTCTCTTACTGCTCTGGCTTCTGCCAAGACATTGAGTACCTTCATTGTGGCTTTCTAGGCTTTTGTTTTTTTGTATTATATTTACACGAGCATATTTGTGTTTTACTTATATTGCCTATTGATGCTGCCTTGTTGGTTAGCGATTAGATCATGGCGGGGATTTCTTTATTTACACTGTCCTGTTTTAATGGGATGACAGTAGGGTAAGTGTGAGGTTTGGTGCACCCTAGAACTGGTTTAAACCCCCAGTGGCCTACTGACCGTTCCAAGGCGGTAGCGCTATTGTCAACCCTTTTGTGTTTGTGAATGCTGCTTTCCCTGTCCGATATTTTTATCCTACTAGAACCGGTTTAAACCCCCATTGGATTACTTTGCACTGACCGTTCCAAGGCGGTAGCCCTAGTGTCAACCCTTTTGTGTTTGTGATGTCGTTTGCATTTATTATTGCTTTTGCCTTCTTGTTTGTCTGTTTGCGTGCTTGTTTCTGTGTTTTGTGGTTGACTGTCCTCCGTGAATGCTACTTTCCCTGTCCGATCTTTTTATATTTCATTTTATAGCACAGTGGCGTTGCTTGTGCAGTGTGGCGGCAGTAAAACGTCTCCCCGCGCTTGCAATCAGTACTGTTATTCATTCGATCTTTGGAGATCGCTGAGCCCGATACTTTTTTTAGTTATCGGTGGTACATTTTCAATTTCTTGTGTTTTCTTACTTAATTTTTGATTCGGTGGTTCCACTACTCCGGCCGATACAAGGCTCTGGGTATTGTTTAACCACTCATAGGATATGTTGTCTGCTTTTAGATATGCAGGCTTCATAACCGCTGCTCCCAACTAAATTCCATTATGTTTATTTCGCTCTCGGGGCATTTAATTTTATTAGATACTGGGACCATACGCATGGGGAAGAAAGATACTCCATGTCCACCGCAATTTGCATGCAATCTTCGGGATGGTTAACATTTTGTACTATTGATTTTATTAATATTGAGTTCTGCTCAACCCGGGGCTAGAGGGCGTGAGCGGTAGCTAGCATATTTTACTACCGCTCATGAACAGTCTCAATCAAACCGAGACTGCAATATTTCGTATGTGTCGTGCTCGGCCGTTTCCAAAGGTCCATTATCATACTCGTTTTCACCAGATATCCAGGCAGATGTTATTGAAGCCTTTAATGACATCTCTCGGTATCTAGATGACATATTGAACATTGAATGAACCCTTTCTTTCCAACTATGGTTAATAATATTTATCCTAAAGAACTTCAGCTTAACAAAGCTAATGATCTGATTATAACGCTTCTTTTCTTGATTTAGATCTCTCGATTGAACATGGTGAAATAATTAACAAAATCTATGACAAGAGAGATGATTTTAATTTTGACATTGTTAATTATCCCCACTTGGATGGGGATGTTCCCCGAGCAACTTCTGATAGGATGTATGTGTTTCAACTTATTCGTTTTTCAAGAGCTTGTACTCGAGTTGAGGGTTTTAATATTCGAAATCTTTGTATAACTAAAAAGCTACTCAATCAGGGTTACCGTTACCATAAACTTCGTAAAACCTTTGCAAAATTGTATTATTGTAACCCTTATCTTCTTTCCAAATACAAAACTAATTTAAGGACTCTTCTGCGACAAGGACTCTTCTGCGACAAGGACTATCACAACCTGACTTCTATGGTGATGTGATTTATAAACTTCGTAAGATTCTTGGTCATGATCACTTTCATACTATCTTTGTTAAACTTGTTAAAGGTTTATCAAAAGAGGTTATGATCCTATCATTTTGCCTCCTACTGCATGCTTGGTGGTGGACCCTTTTACAGTTCACCACTATGCTTTCCTCTTTAATTGTACAATGACCGGACAGGCTGTGGTCTCTATGATAATGCCTACCTAAAGCCCTTTGGGACGGTGGCGTTTGATGTTTGTCTATGATCTTTCTTGTCGCCCTTAATTGTTTATTCTCTTGTTGCTCTGGCTTCTGACAAGTCAATGAGTACCTTTTATTGTGGCTTTCTAGACTATTGTTTTTTTGTATTATATTTACACGAGCATAGTTGTGTTTTAATTACATTGCCTATTGATGCTGTATTGTTGGTTAGATATTAGATCATGGCGGGGATTTCTTTATTTACACTGTCCTGTTTTAATGGGATGACAGTAGGGTAAGTGTGAGGTTTGATGCACCCTAGAACCCAAGTGGCCTGCTTTGCCAGTGACCTTTCCAAGGCGGTAGCCCTATTGTCAACCCTTTTGTGTTTGTGTTGTCGTTTGCATTTATTATTACATTTGCCTTCTTTTTTGTCTGTTTGCGTGTTTGTTTCTGTGTTTTGTGGTTGACTGTCGTCATTGAATGCTACTTTCCCTGTCCGATCTTTTTATATTTCTTAGCACTAATTCGTATACTCCAGTTCAATCTACGAAGGATGATGGTGTTTCCACACATATCACTCGGTGCACTACGTTCAAGGCTTGGGTAGACGTAAAGCAGAACATACTGTCAACTACATTCCTAAATTACGTAAACATCCGTATAAGGCCCGCTTTATTTGGAATTCTAGGGCCTGCACAACCACAAACATCTCCAAACTTTTAACTTTTTGTAATACTGCCGTTAAAGATCACGTTAAAAATGTTGTGGTAAAACATATGAAAACTTTGTGAACAATTTGTTTTGGTCTATTAAAAATTCAGAAGCCGTTCTGATAAAATTTGTAATAAACGTCAAGTTTCATCTATAAGTTCTTCTGACTTCTCTACACTATATACAACCTTACTAAACCACCTTAACAAAGACAAGCTTATTGCTCCTTTTCAAAAACCATTCGCTAGAGAAAATACTGCATTTTTGTCTGTAAAAATATTAAAGTGGCAGTTTAAACAATTACACTATGTGGACTTGCAAAGAAGATTTTGAAGCACTCATCTTCCTATTGAATAATATTATCGTCAAGTATGGAACGACCGTGTACAAATTGTTGGCATCCCTATGGGTACAAACTGTGCACCCCGTGCAAACTGTGCACCCCGTGCACCCCGTGCCGCAGATTTGTTTTAATACTGCTATGAAAGAGATTTCATGTTGAGTCTTTCATCAGATACCCAGGCAGATGTTATTGAAGCCTTTAAAGGGAGTACATCAGGCTTTTCAAAGGTGTCTAGGGGTCCGACTTAAAATTGACAAATAATGATATATTCTATTTTAAAGCGCCTAAACATAATGAATGATCCTAAAAATGACCCCTTAGATACAAGGAAATTCATTCTGTACAGTAATATGTGCTATCCTAGGTTACGCACCAGGGTTAATTTCAGCATTGTATGCCCGATTCCGTCCTAGCTATATGGTGTATTCGAAGTTTAAACCTTAACAATATGGTTCGAACATCATATTTTGATGGATATAAGCGTTTTATCATGAATTGGAATGTTTTTATAATTTAAGATATTTCTAGAAAAATCCTGATGTACTCCCTTTAATGACACCTCTCGATATTTGGATGACATATTGAACATTGACAACCGTTTCTTTTCTACTATGGTTAATAATATATACTCTAAAGAACTTCAACTTAACAAAGCTAATATTTCCGACACTAACCCTTCTTTTCTCGAATAACATCTCTCCATTGAACATGGTGAAATAATTAGCAGAATATATGAAAAGAGAGATGATTTTAATTTTGATATCGTTAATTATCCCCATTTAGATGGGGTTGTTCCCCGAGCAACTTCTTTTGGGGTCTATGTATCTCAACTTATTCGTTTTTCTAGAGCTTGTACTCGAGTTGAGGACTTTTATATTCGTAATTTCTGTATAACTAATAAAATACTCCATCAGGCTACCGTTACCATAAACTTCGTAAAATCTTTGCAAAATGTTATTATCGTAACCCTGATCTTCATGATCTTCTTTCCAAATATAAAAGTATTTTAAATACTTAAATACTTTTAAAAGTACATAGATAATAACTTCTTTATTAGTAAATATGTGATAAAACACACATAAAAGCGTTGTCAAAAGCGGTGACGTTCGTTTGAAAGTTCATTTGCAATAAAGCCCTTCGGAACACAAGATTCTAGGGTTGACCATTATTCACTTTACCCTATTGTCATTGTTTGAATGGTTTGTATGGTAACTACGTCATGTACCGTGGTTGGCCTTTAGTAAGTGTGTATTATGCAATATCGTATGCATTGTCTTACACGATGTTCAAAATGACTACAAAGATCGATGAATGCTGGAGGTGTTAAAGTAAACACATTATCTAAACTGGCTGGAGTCCAGATCAGCAGACATATCCGCTCATAAAGCTGCACAAAATTGTCCCTGGTGAGATACGTTTACTTATATTTTATATATACTCCAATATAACACAGAAACAGTCACCCTAACGCTTAAGTGCGCATCAGTAATACCAACTCTTATTTTGTCGATGCACTTACACTTACAGATGTTTTATCATTTATACAATAATACATGTTATTGTTCCGATACAACTGCCGCAACTGAAAAATGATGCATAACAATATATATATTTATAATGATGGGCAACATTTGAGTTACACATCGTGATTAAAACCAATTATTTGTAATTGGCTGTCTCACATGGTATTATTCTTGCAATTTCATTTGTACAAGAAAAACAACTAAAACACGTTTGATATCATTATATTACAGAACAAAAGTGAATATGATGAGTATCTGACTATACGAAATAGATACATTACCTTTAAACTTGTCAAGTTAAAACAGAGATATTGCAAAACTGACTTTTATGCCCTCTTGCCGGGTTGAGCATAACTTAATATTCAAAATGTCCATAGTACAGACATTTGAACTGTCCCGAAGATGGTATGCATATGACGGTCTGTGAACATGGAACCTTAAATGTGATATTTTCATACCATATTATAGCCGGCGGCATATGGACCCAGTTATGAACAAAATGCTTTGCCATAAATGAGAAAACAATGAAGATTTGCGATCGATACTGCTCTAGAACCGTATGAAGTATGTATAAGTAATCTTCAAACGATTGGCTATACATGCATGTACGAGTTATGGTCTGAATGAATTGTTTATTTGCACCATTTGTTCATTCTCGATCATACACCTGTTTTATTTATTATTCCATTGAATATCAGTTTATATCGATTACATGAAAATTGTTATTGGTTAGCCACAACAGAGCAACTTCAGAGAGTACACGTTTCAGATTGTTTCACGAGATTATATCCGAGAACTTTTATCGTAAACTATGATTATAGAAAATGTCAGGCCACCCAATTTTTCCAGTGCAGAGCATAAACTGTTTATCTCAAATTATTACTAATTCTCACTTACACAAATGCAAGTTTAAACGTCGAACAGGAAACGCAGCTTTCACAGAACACAGTAAAGTCAAAAACACGCAAAAATACAAACAAGAATGGCAATATTAATAATAAAGGCATATGACGTCACAAACACAAAAAGGTACATAATAGTATGAGAGTGGACCTTTGGACAAGTTACAAGCAAGTCGAGATCCCAGCGGGGAGAGGCGAGATCAATCCATTTGACCGTATTGTTGGTACCGTGTTCCATTTTGTCAAACTATCGTGTAGTGAAAAATGATATTTGTTCAAACATTTGAAAACGGATTACATGGCGTTATGGTGTTTCTAATGAACGAAATTACCCACCTCGTGTTGCTGTTACAGTAAGCAAGATATAATAAATCTAAGAAAACTTGTCTCAATCAAACCGAGACTGTAACATTGCTTTTATCGTGTTTCAAATTCCATACTCTCATTAAGTGCCTAATGGATCTGTTTTGTTTATTCCTGTTACTTATGTATGTAAATACATGGCTGTAAATAAAGTGTGTCCCAATCAATATATGTTTGTACCAGGCCTTTGTGAATGCATGCTTTGGATGATTAGTTCTATGAATGCTTTATTTTCTGTTCGACTATACACGAGCATCTTTGTGTTTTACTTATATTGCCTACTAATGCTTGTTGGTTAGTGAATATTTCATAGCGGAGATTTGTTTACGTACACTCTCCCGTTTTATTGGGATGGCAGTAGGGTAGTGTGAGGTTTGGTGAACCCTAAAACCTGGTTTAAACTCCTAGCGGCATTTTTTTCCACTGACCGTTCCAAGTAGGTAGCCCTATTGCCAACCCTTGTGTGTCTGTGATGTCTTGTTTTGCCTTTTATTCACTTTTATATATAGTTGTTCTTGTTTCGGTGTGTATTTGTGGTTGACTGTCGTCCTTGAATGCTACTTTTCCTGTTCGATGTTTATATCTATATTTATATATATATACGTTTTTATATACGTATATAAACGAACTACCTGTTGCATCCTGAGTGAATAGTTTAGTCTGGTTGGGCAGTACGTCTCCTGTTGCATCATGAGTGGATAATTTAGTCTGATGTGTGCAGTACGCCTTTGTATGATGTAAGATTGTTTCTTTTTAGTGGATTAAAATATGCACTTAGTCATCGTATGTAATTCGTGTTGATGTAATAGTGCGCGTTTTGGTTGACTGTGTTCAGTGAATGCTACATTACGGGTTCGACTTTTATATTTACATACTGTCAGTTTAAAAATCAATGGAAAACAACATGTGTTTCATAACGAGTGTGTAAGTATCTAAGAAGATAAGAAGGTCAAGCAGGAATTATATCACTCACAATGTGAGGTTAACCAAGAACGCGAATTTTAAACAAGCATAATTACATAGATAACAAATCATATAGAAGACAATATTGCGAGATCACAAACATAAACGGGTTGATAAAAGTGTAAAGACGCTTTATGAAACGGTCAGTGGCAAACTCAAGCCTCTAGCTAAACTAGATTATAGTGTCAATCACAATTCGTCGTACCCTATTGTCCTTGTTTATATGGGATCTTATGGTAACTATGTAATCTACCGTGGTTGACTAGTAAGTGTGTATTTTGCTAAAACTCTAATGCATTATCGTATGCATTGTCTTATAAGAAATGACTATACCAATCGATAAACAAGTAATGCTGGAGGTGTTAAAGGAAACAAATTATTTAAACTGGTTAAAGTCCAGTTCAGCAAACATATCTGCTCATAAAAGTGCACAAAATTGTCCCTGGTGAGATACGTTAAAGATGAATGGCTACCCTATTTGTAGTATTATCAATTAACACATTTAACTCTTAAACATCATATGAACATTTCTTGGTAGTCTCGAAGAGAAACATATATTGAAAACCGCTACTAAGTTGTATGTAAAAATCAGTATTATTTGCATGACATAGATACTACTTTTACTACTGCGTGACTGCACGGGGAAATGAAGTAAATCTGAATTATATAGCTGCACAACTATTGCCAGATAATTGATAAATACATTTACCTGTGGATTAATTTACCTCTTCAAAGTTTTCTACCTCATCAAATACAATCTTATTCTCGCTTTTCACAGATATTGCAGTGTGTGAATTGTAAATATATATTGTTGTGTATTGATTTTAATTTAAATAAACATAAACATGTTCATGAAACAAAACATGGCCGGAGAACGTTAAGTTGTATTTTATATATACTCCAATATACCGCAGAAACTGTCTAGGAAACCCTAACTCATAAGTGCACATCACTAATAGCAACATTTAGTGTGTAGATGCACCTACAGATGTTTTATCAATTGATATAATACGTGTTATTTTGGTTTTGCGTTTTGCCGATTTGAAAGCTTATCTTGCATCAGACGAACAACTTAATAACAATTGCAAAAAGATCTAGTAATTTACATATTTATAGTGATGGGTAACATTTTAGTTACAAATAGTGTTTAAAAACAATCATTTGTAATTGACTGTCTCACGTTGTGTTATTTTAGCAGTACAGCAGAATTAAAGAAAACACTTTCGATACATGGCAAACTAAGAGTTTTATTGCAGACACACGTGAATTTGATGCACTTCATTTACTAAGGAATTTTAGATTTGCAGTCAGAAAATTGATCTAAACTATTGTAATATAATGTTTGTGTTTTTTGTTTATTAAGTCGAACTTGTTAAGTTTGTTAAGTCGAACGAAGATTATTTATTTTTATCAAAACATCCTCAGTCATTCTGGACAAAGTGCATACTCTGAATTATTGCATACATTATGAAATGTTTATTGGATAAATTTTGAGAGGAACCAGTGAAATGGAAGAGTCTTTGGAGATACTGAACAAACAAAATAAAGGCGTATGATTCATAAAAAAGAGGTTCCTGAGATTTGACAAATGCATTGTCATATAATCTGTTCACCCAAAAAACCAAACAAATGTGATCAGACCATAAGAAGTGCAAACTGTATAATCATGGTCACGTTAAACAACATTCCTCTTAAGTTCACTGTCAAATTATTTTATTCCACAGAAGGAGCACATGGAAAGTAATAACAGTTATTGATTGTATGAAACTGCCGTCTTTTATTTGCTTAATGTCTTGAATGCGTTTTCCAGAGGATATAGCCTGGCGGGAATTTCGTTATTTACACCCATTTTCTGAATTATTAGGATGACCATATGTGATAACAATAGTGTAAAAGTTGGATTTGGTGACCCTAGAATCTGGTTTAAACCACCAGCGGCCTTATTGCAACAGACCGTTCCCAGGGTACCCCTATTATTAGGATGTTTGTGTATTTGAACTTTTGACCCCTAACCCAGAGTCCGATGGTGACCCTGGACCAAATTATACTGATATTCCCAACATCAATACATTTTAATGTGAAAGAAAAATATATATTTGACCGAATTTACCTATCTCTCCGCACCCTCGCCACCACTCCCACCCTAACACCAGATCCCTTCACACACACACACACACACACACACCCAGTTCACAGTATATACCCTGTAATCTCTTCATCAAAATGTTCATTTGAGACAAAACAATTGACCCCTGTTACCCTCCACCCACTACCCACCCCGTTCAACTCCAACCCGTCCACGTTTTAAATAATAAATAATTGTACATGCCTTATATCTCTTTCATAGACGACTATTATACCAATTAATGTGCAAAAGTATGAAACAATTACACCGTAATTGAAATATTAGTTTATTTGATGCCCCTTCCTCCAGGCTCCACCGATGACGTAGGAGGAAACAAATGTATACAGTATAATCCCGTCATCATAATGTTTTATTTCAGACAAAATTATCAAAAAAAAATATTTCAATACTTCGAAAACGTGGGTATAATAAAAATAGAATGTTATATATCATGCAATAAAAAGCCACTCAGTTGAATGATGTAACTTTCTATTTTGACAAATCACGGATTGATTTACCCTATTTTTGTTTTACTATATAATTATGTCAATTATGTTTAAACAATTCAAACAAACACAACAATAACACAAATGGTCCGATACAAAGTACAAATTAGCTATACAATGAAAAGGACAATACACAACACAAAAAGTGATAAAGAAATATTCCCAGTACATTATTAGGTTACAAATGACAACAAGCAATCCAGAGTGTGCATTTTGTATCACAAATAAGGCAAGCAGGGATTATTTTTTCTAAGCATTCATTGCCTCTATACCAACGAGGCACACATCCAATGGTGTAATCATCAACTATAAATACCTACACTCTCCCGACTCTTGGCACGAAATACCGTAGCCGGTTATCACAGGCATAGGTAGCGTCATACTAATTAAATGCTCGTTATGAAAAGACGCATGGATTAGTAAAAAGCAAAAGGAGACACGCATCATATTTAAAAGTTTAACGCAATAAAACTGAATATATGAAGATTTCAAATAGGAATATATTAATAAAATGTGAACAAATTTTATTTCACAACGAAGCGTATTTATAGATGCAACATAAGTTACAACAATGAAAAAATGGCAGTGGCGCAAACACGTCAGGTGTCAGACCGGTGAAAATCAGCCCATTAAACACATTGCAATATAGGCTATATTTGGAGATCTGTCACAAGTTCCACTACATTTGTTCGCTTAAATACTCTTTATTCTGTGAATTAAACACATTTGGCTAGCAAACGGACCCATATCTGGAATAAAACACCGATTCAGTTTTTCAACATTTCGCGTCATTCATTCACACTATGCATATTTTCAAATAAACATCTGTCAAAACCATATCACTACCTAACCTCTGTGTTCATACTCTCCAAAGAAATAACCCTGACAAACGCAGTAAAATGCTTACTATTTATGACAACAGACATAATACTTAAACATCAGGTTAGATTTAAAATGAAATAGAAACTAATCTTGGGAAAAAACACATACAAACTAGAAACTTTGGATATTTTCAAGGAACTATTTTAGCACCCTACGACACAGAAGTACTTCCTGACTGGTCTGACACCTAAATGAGTCGCGACATTTGTCAAAAATATTTATTGAATACATTTGACTGACCAATAAGGTTGACCGAATGGAAAATCAGATGCTTTTGCAAAGACCTATTATCTTTTCGGTTCAATTCCTGCATGCAAAGAACCATTCGGCTAATAGAAATCAAGAATTTTAAGACCCGTTATACAAAACTAGAAAAAATGCCAAAATAAATTAACCGTTTAGTATATTTCCATCTGAATCTAAACTAATTGAAGCTCTGTCAACCGATACAAATACAAAATGTGGATTACAAATACAAAATGTGGAATACAACAAATACGAAATGTGAAATACAAATACGAAATGTTGAATACAAATACTAAATGTGGAATACAAAAAAAATTAATACAAAATGTAGAATATAAATAAAATATGAGGAATACAAACACGAAATCTGGAATACAAATACGAAATGTGGAATATTACAAATACGAAATGTGGAATACAAATACGAAATGTGAAATACAACACAATTTAATACGAAATCTGGAATACAAATACGAAATGTGGAATATTACAAATACGAAATCTGGAATACAAATACGAAATGTGGAATACAACACAATTTAATACGAAATCTGGAATACAAATACGAAATCTGGAATATTACAAATACGAAATGTGGAATACAAATACGAAATGTGAAATACAACACAATTTAATACGAAATCTGGAATACAAATACGAAATGTGGAATATTACAAATACGAAATGGGGAATACAAATACGAAATGTGGAATACAACACAATCTAATACGAAATATGGAATACAAATACGAAATGTAGAATATTACAAATACGAAATGTGGAATACAGATACGAAATGTGGAATACAACACAATTTAATACGAAATATGGAATACAAATACGAAATGTGGAATACAACAAATACGAAATGGGGAATACAAATACGAAATGTGGAATACAACACAATCTAATACGAAATATGGAATACAAATACGAAATGTAGAATATTACAAATACGAAATGTGGAATACAGATACGAAATGTGGAATACAACACAATTTAATACGAAATATGGAATACAAATACGAAATGTGGAATACAACAAATACGAAATGTGGAATACAAATACGAAATGTGGAAATACGAAATGTGGAATACAAATACGAAATGTGGAACTGAGATCAATTCTAGACTGATACTTATAAATCACTCTGATCTCCTTCTAAGTCATACAGAAACAAAATACACAGAGGAATACGCATCTCTGTAGTAAGTATACAAATGCAGATGTATTAGTACCGAAAACTGAAAAAAATATTGATATGATTAAACCTGTATATTGATTATATTGTTTCCTTTGAACCCAAAAAGAGACGAGCTTTATCATTATGTTTATTTCGCTCTTCGGGCCATTTAATTTTATTAGATACTGGGACCATACGCCGTACGACATAGTGAAGTAGTGCACTCCATTTCCACCGCCATATGCATGCCATCTTCTGGATGGTTAAAATTATGTACTATTGATTTTATGAATATTGAGTTCTGCTCAACCCGGGGCTAGAGGGCGTGAGCGGTAGCTAGCATATTTCACTACCGCTCATGAACAGTCTCAATCAAACCGAGACTGCAATATTTCGTATGTGTCGTGCTCGGCCGTGTCCAAAGGTCCATTATCATACTCTTTATCAATTCGACTTACTGATTTTGCCTTGTATTCATTTTTATATATAGTTGTTCTTTGTTTCTCTGTGTGTTTGTGGTTGAATGCTACTTTTCCTGTTCGAATTTTATATCTATATTTACTGACAATTGATCTGACCAATTTATTAACGTATAGTTTACGCATGCGCATCTTATCCAAATTGATTTCGACGTCACCATTTATTTCTTATAGTTTGTTTCGAATGGGAAAGTTGTATTCAAAAAGATAATGCTTAAATATTAAAAGGAAAGCACATGTTTGTTTTTAAATTAAGTCTGGCTATGCATACATGTACATGTAACTGCTGACAAGTACTGAATAGCATTCGTATTAATACATTGATCTACAGTAAACATGTACTCTCTGGAGAAACGCATTCATTGTTTGTTTTCTAATAATTACCTCGACTGTTTGTGCGTTATTTCGCATGTATTGACGTTCACTGTTGGCTTTTAGTTTGGAAGGTTATTGACTATGCGTATTGAAGGTTTTCGTCATTTTGCTATGACTGACCATTTTCCGAAATTAAACTTTTGCTTTGGGATATCTTTATGGCGGAGATTTCTTTATTTACATGTTTCTGTTTATTGGGATGAAAATAGGGTAAGAGTGATGATTGTTGCACCCTAGAACCTGGTTTAAACCCCCAGCGGCCTTTTTTGCCACTGACCGTTCCAATAATGTATCCCTGTTGTCAACCCTTGTGTGTTTGTGATGTCACAGGAATTCCTTATTAATATTGTAATTGTTGTTTGTTCTCTGTGCGTTTGTGGTTGATTGTGTAATCCACGTGAAACGATATCGACTAAATTTCGTAATTACCGAGGCGATAAACATCTACTACTTTTAAAAAACCTGTATAATACCAAAAAAGGAAATACATCATCCCAGCCTAGCAGCATTAGCTTGTGATACACACTATTTGTTTTCGTACTAAAGACTAGTATGTGTAAGGACTATGAAGCTTTAAGTATGAATTTGCAACATTCTAACGGCATTTGTTTGGTTACACATGCGTTTAACTTTTATACTTAAGCTGGGCACAAAATTCATTACATTATACCATAAATGTTACTATAATGAGCGTACTGTTAAAACAATTATTACAAAACTGTTTTTGACAGTTAGATATGATGTTTTTATTGCAATCCCAGAATAATTGATCCATTTGTCAATATTTTGAATTTAATTCATGTCTATTGTATAAGATATATCGTGAAGTTAATTAAGTGGTGCATCCACCGTTGCGTTGGCAATATATTTGAAGAAATCAGTTTAGTGTGGTGCTGTTGGATATTTGAAGTAGTGCTATTATGGCTTTTTATTGGTTTATGAGACAGAAAGACGTCAGATCAATTTAACTTCTGCGTTCAATTTAATTATCATCCGACTATATTTTACAAATTGTTTCATTGCAACTGACATTTGTCTCGTAATGGACAATTTTTATAAAGAAAGGTTGCGTAAAACCCGAATACTACATTATGGATTTGATTTTTTTCCAGAAATATTCTTTATAATAAATTGCACTTGCGTTCATCGTACGTCATTGTGGATCAGTTGAACTCTAGACTTTTATGACATCCATCTCAGTTTGTTTACAGGAGCATCGTATAACAGCTTTCGTTCTGAGAATCAAACAAAAATAAAGGAATAATGTATCAAACATAGTATATATTAATATTCATGAAACCCATTCTAGTTTGTAGGAGTATCCATGTATAATAGTGAGGGGGGAAGTATGTATTGAATTCTAACAGGAAATGTAGCATTGTACACAACTCAGTCAACCAAACGCACGTATTAAAACAAATATAATATTAATAAGAAGAAATACATTCATATCACAAACAAAAACGGGTTGACAATAAGGCTACCGCTTTGGAACGGTCAGTGGGGTCGATGGTGGTGGGGTGGGGGTGTTAAACCAGATTCTAGTGTGCTCCAAATTTCACACTAACCCTGTTGTTTTATACACGGTTAATTCAGTGCTCTGACTGTTTGCTACGTAACTTGAAGTTAACTTTATCAATAGTTATTAATGCATTTACTTAACCATGCAGAAGCGTCAGTTATTTACTAATTGTGTCGTTTTTAATCTATTCATCGAGTCAGTCAAATTCCCAGAAAGTTTTAGTTATTTAGTTATCCTCCGAATTATCTTTCTACTAATGTCGGATGGAAAATAAACCTTATAATTACACACATGCACGTACTCGTACATCTTACAACCTTGAAAGAACTCCGTTCATACATTCATTGTATATTGCTTGACATGGTCGGAAGTTATACTGTCGTCGACCAGTCAAACCTCGCATGCTTGTGTCATTAACAAAAGACAAATGACGTAGTCCAATTTGATGACGGTCACGTCATGGTAATGTAAACTCATTAATGCCCCGTGTGTAAGAAGTATATGTTTCGTCTAATATGCCTGCTTGTTTTCCAGTATTTCTCTTATTCGTGTTTCAAATCGTCATCCTTTCCAACATGAATAAAACGCATTGTATGCGATTCGTTTTCGAAAAGACGTGCCAAACTGCATTTTATAAAATATTAATTTGTATTAATTTGTTCACTCTATGCCAAAATATTATACCGCCATATGCATGCCTCGGGATGATTACAATTATGTTCTATTGATTTATGAATATTGAGTTCTGCTCAACCCTTGGCTAGAGGGCGTGAGCGGTAGCTAGCATATTTTACTACCGTTCATGAACAGTCTCAATCAAACCGAGACTGCAATATTTTGTATGTGTCGTGTTTGGCCGTTTCCAAAGGTCCATTATCATACTCTTTCTGATCAAGATAGAATGGTAGTTTTAAGTGCAATCATAAGCTAAGTATGTCACGTTGCGGAGTATATCGCAAATGATAAGAAAAAGTATGCATTTAAATATGAGAAAATACATAGAATAGAAATGCACTGATGATCGACTTAAGTGTATAAATAATATATGTCTTAACAGTTGAAAAGGAAATGTAGCTATCTCAGAACACAGTCAACTAAAAACAAGCCTTAAAACAAACACGAATTACAATGTTAATAAAGAATGTATTTGACATCAAACACACAAACGGGTCGACAACAGGGCTTGGAACGGTCAGTGGCAAAAAGTCTGTTGGGGTTTGAACCAGATTCTAGAGTGCACCAAAATATGCCTACTACTGCATCGCAGAATGCACTTGCATCACATGCACTTCTATATCAACTATTTTTGTTTTATTGACAGCTTCCTTTCTCACATATACATATACTAAACGGCCCAATGTTACATATAAAGCAATAATTTCAGACAAACTGACTCCACTATTTCTGAATAACATCAGCTATTGACCATTCTTATTTTATCGTGTCATTACGACAAATTCGATTGACTGGTATATACAAAAGACCTCGCCATATTTACATTGGGAAATCCAACAATCCCACAATTATATCTCGTCGATCGTTGTAACTAAGTTACAGTAGAAAAGTGGAAATGTGTTACTTACTCATGCTGACAGATTGTGCTCTGATGTGCAGTAAGATTGTAATTGACGAGGAACTGCATACTAAAAGGAATCAGAATAAATAGTTAAATGACCACCGTTCACAATATAAAGACGCAACAATTACCAAAGAACTATATTGATTGTATTGGTAAGCGAGAGTGCAAGCGACAACACATCTGTAAATGATTGTTACTTTTTGTAGAATATTCCAAAATGTTCCAGAAGTAAATATATTCATTAAAGTACGTATATTAGCATTCAAGGACGACAGTCAACCACAAACACAAGCAGAAACATAGAATATCTTTAAAGATGATAAAAAGGCAAGATAAGACAAACACACAAGGGTTGACAATATGGCTATCGTCTTGGAACGGTCAGTGGAAAAGTAGGCCGCTGTGAGTTTCAACCACGTTATAGGGTGCACGAAACCTCACTCTTACCCTATTGTCAAACCCAATAAACGAGACAGTGTAAATAAAGATATCCCGGCCAGTTTATACTCTTTAACAAACAAGACAGCGTTAATATGCAATATAAGTAAAAGACATAAATGATCATGCATATATTATTTAAAAAAAAAAAAAAGCCTAGAAAGCCAAACAAAAAGTACTCAGTTGCTTGGCAGAAGCCAAACCAACACGAGAACAAACCGTTAAGGGTACGACAAGACAAGATTAAAAACAAACATCAAACGCTACCGTCCGTCCTATAAGGAATTAGGTAGACGTCATCATAGGGTCCACACTCTGTCCGGTAATCGCACAATCAACGAAGAAAACATAGTGGCGAACTATAAATGTGTCAACCACTAAACATGCGGTACGTTGCAAAATGATGTAGTGTAATCATTAAAGCATAACACCACGGAATAATTGCAACAAAAAATGTTTTCATATTTTCTAAAACTATTTATCACTTAACTTATGGTGGGAGTGTAATAACACCATTCTATATTTTCGATATACCACTAGTTACATAAGTATTCAAATAAGCCTAGTATGCGCTGTCAAAAAAATGAATGAATGTGTACTCATGTAAGATCATCTATGTATAAATAGATGATCAAAAACAAAAATTAGACAACATTGCTTTAGTAGAAACAATTGAACATCCTTTGACATTTCGGATAAAGTGTGCTATCCGGGTACTAGTTCATTACAATTTGCTTATTTTCTACTTGACCCATATACGTTCGCAAATTTTACATATAATGATCATGATTTATACCTACATTGCTTTTTCCTGTCTTAATGTTAGTCTGACTTCTTCTGGGGTAGCAGTTATATTAGGTACAACTATATTTTGTACCAAAATAAGACGTGTTATTGAAAAATCGCGTTTCGTCCCCAGTTTCGTATCTTGTTTCGCAAAAATGTCGCTCATATTTAAATGCCGGCGTAATTCATCGATATAATTAATTTTACATCATGCCATACTAATATATAAATTTATTGAGATCAGACAATTGTTTTCTGTGACTCCCTTAGGGGTTTAGGGGCGATCTGAAAGAGTAGTTTGTGCCAAAACAAATACAAGAGAAAACCCTCGAAATATGTTCAGTTTCATATGAAATGGAACGTGCATTAAACAAACACATATTGTGTTCTGTTTGGAAATTGTTATTTAAGAAAATGTTTCAGTTAGTAAACACGATGACAGTGTGTAATTTTGCTGTTAACGCATTAATATTAATTCATATGTGTTTCATGTTGCTAGCAGTTGTACACACTATTAAATAAACGTGTAGTTAGATCCCAACAAAATAATTTAGTATAGGCTAAAACATGTTAAAGCATCATATAAATTAACATAAATACTTTCCCGACCAAAATATTTAATAATACTTAAATCGATTATTGTATGGTGCCTAGCTATAAATAGTTTAATGCATACGTAGAATGCATATGCAAAACTGAAATCACATTATGACGTTTTACACGAATTTGGATTGACACCCATTAACTTCCAGACTGCCTTCAGTCCCTTTAATCTTAGAATAATATCCGAAACGGCGCTCTTTATGTTAATAATAATGAATATATTTGAATGCTTTTAACGGCTCGTCAGCTGAATATAGGTTATTTAGAGCTCTACTACCCAGAGAGACGGAACGGATACACCGCAGTCCGGGAATCTGGCTACTATTATTAACGACTATTATCCTTAAGGTTCTGTAAACGTGCTCAGAGGATAGACTCCGACATACGAGACCGCCCGATTTACGTTTACGATGGCCGAGGCTAAGGCAAAGTGTCTTTCCCAATAACACACTAACGAAACTAAGTGGCGCCGGTGTTGCTAGAACCTCCACTTTAATCCACCGTGCTGTCCACCAGGCCACGCCCATATAAACATAGTCTACCAGGCCACGCCCATATAAACATAGTCCACCAGGCCACGCCCATATAAACATATAATGAACAGTCTTAATAGCAGTCGGGAAACTCAACTTCGAATTAAAAGTTGTGAGTGGATACATATTGCCAGCAGGAAGTACTTGTGCAACCAGGCCAGACTGTGCACAAATCGTGTAGGGTGTCATACATAAGTACAAAACTATTTATACTATAAACATAATGCCCGGGACAGATGGTCAGTTGACGAGAGGCGTCTGAAGACTATTATAACAAACAGCATTGCATTCAACGTTCGGCCATAGTCCAATGTTCGACATACGAACCCAGCCCTGCTTTCAACATTCGAACAAAGTTTGAATTGAACATTTGAACTTTTCATGGCGGGGATTACTTTATTTAAACTGTCCCGCTTTATGGGGTTGACAGTAGGGTAAGTGTGAGATTTGGTGCACCCTAGAACCTGGTTTAAACCCCCAGCGGCCTTTTTTGCCACTGACCGTTCCAAGGCGGTAGCCCTATTGTCAACCCTTTTGTGTTTGTGGTGTCCTATTTGGCCTTTTATTCATCTTTAAATGTGTTCTTTGTTTCTGTGTGTGTTTGTGGTTGACTCGTCCTTGAATGCTGCTTTTTCTGTTCGATTTTTATATCTTATTAGCCCTGCGTTTAACATCGAACTCAACGCTGCGTTCAGCTGTCGAACGGAGATATGCCTTCAAATTCGTGTCCAGCCATGCGTTCAACATTCAAACCCAGCTTTGTATTCAATAGTCAATCTTAGCTGCGGGGTATTGGTAAAATTAAAGTCAAAGTTGTAAACCAAAATAAAAAAACTAGAATTATCCGATTATCCTGCAATGTGTCTTTTTCTCGGTTCTATCGTCACCGCACTACTGAGCTTAGTCAAGACACGTTCCTTAATCCTCTTCCATGGGTGGGGACGTAAACTGGACGGTCCCGTCTATCCGAGTCTATCCTTCGAAAATGTTAAAGTGACACGTGGCAATCTTGAATGTTTGAGTTTTCATTTTTTCGTCTTATTCTACCATGGGTTTAAATATAGTATTGGTGCAATATAATCAACATTTAATAATGCAAAACAATTTGCTTTATACTATTCTCATAATTAATATTAGTGATTGAACAAATGATAGACATTTAGAAAAACTAACGGGACGTCGTGAGCTTTAAAAAAATCAAGATTGCCATGTGTCACTTTAAACCATAGGCATGTATTCGTTACTAAGAGACACACATTTGGAGAGGTCATGCACACTTAAATCCAGGGAAAGTGGGATGGATCATCTCAAAAGGGAGAATCTCAAATGGACTGGCAATCCAAACTGACAAGCAACCAGCACCTGATAATCTCAGCCTCTTCAAGTTAATTCGATGTAAATGTAAGATTGATTACAGAACCGTTCATTTCACTTTTAAAACGAATAATTTATTTTTCTTTCTATGTGACATTGTCGAACCGTGCCAGTACATTAACACCTTTTATTTTTATTGAAAGTATGTCAATATGACATTCGCCTCATCCAACTTTAAAGGAGCTTTTCTTGGTCTACTTGTATGAGTATTCTCCAACCTTTGACTATGTGTTTGGCATGAGACGAAAATGATCAGACAGACGTTTGTGTGGCGCTTAGATCGTTGTATAACTACTCGAAGCATAACTCGAAGTTTGTTTTATTAATGTATATGAAGCGATAAAATAATCACGAAACTAATCATTAAATAGTTTTAACTACTTCATACATTTAACTGTATTAAAAAGAACTGATTCAAAATGTCGATTCACCGATACGTCCTCTACTGTAAAGATCTTATCCATGGAGCTGGAGTAATGTTCAGTAGCCTTTTTTCTAATATTGCCCAATTTTCATACTGTAAGTTGCTGTATATATGTGTATACCAATTATTGCCTCCAACAAGCATAAACGTAATAGTTAATAACATCTCCAGGTGGTAAAACGTATCTAGGTTCTCTACAAAAGGTGCATATATCTATGCTAAGGTTTAGTCAATACTTTAATAACATCAGTGGTAAAGATAAATGGGAAAAATATGCTCTTCATAATTATCAATCTCATTAAAATCATATCCTAATTACGCTTTGATACTCTCCGATATGCCATGCATGTTTTGAAAATATATATTCCGACATTAGTACTCTAAATAGTAAATATAGTACATACGAGGGTCATTCAATAAGTTCTGTCACTAATCACTAACGCGTTTTAACAATTATGTGCTCTTTGTGAGTGTTAATATTTGGTACCAAATGAAAGTGAGTTTCAATACCACTCCTTTGATGGTAAAATGAATGCTGTATCTTTTGTGTGACAAAAGTTATGGAACATTTAATACACATCACTTATACATACTGAGGCATTTTCGTCCTGAGTTTTTTCAGGTATGTTAATTGTTACTTTTTTAAATGCCTGTTTCTCTTTAAGTACTTCTCGAAGAACTTTGAAATTGCTCATACATTACCAGTTATATCTGTGCATTACAAGATTCAGAATTTAAGCATGGTAGATGAAAGGCATTGTCTTAGAAATTAACATTTTAAGCCAACGTGTAAAATTAATTTAATGATAAATGGACATTAAATGGAAGGGCAGTCTTCTGAAATAGCGTTTTTGGATGACCAATATTTTCACTAAACATTGTACAAAATTCTACAATAATGTGTTGAATATCAAATTTAAACACTGAAGGACTAGGATTTCTAAAACAATATGAAGACAAATTAATACTATGAAAATAAGTACGACATTTAAAAGATATTATAACATTTCCGTAAACAAAATGAAGAAAATCAGCGTTATTTCTGCTAAAATTAAGGGTTATGCATTTACTCATATCTGGTTAGCAGCAAGATCTTTCCTTCAGATGGCGTACAAGAAAATTTAAAAACATAGAATTATTCAAATATTTTTTACAACGTTTTGTAACAAGGACGTTTTCAGAGATGCCAGTATCCAAAAGGTGTGGTAGGGGGAGGTAATTCAGGAGTATAAATAACCGGAAATTTTCATTTTTGCTGTGGAATTTAAGAGAGCGAATTCAGTAGTACTATAAATATACTACTTTATCTCAGTGTAATATCCAGTTCAAAGGATATATGCCTAGTGACAGAACTTTTTGAAGCACCCTCGTATGGCCCGCTTAGCTCAGTTGATAGGACTCTCGACTGCTGACCCGCGAGTGTTATTTTAGTGTGAGATCAATCCAACGAATCGGTACAATTTTGTGTACCCCTATTAAATTCCGTCAAACAATCTTTTCTTTATATTTGTTTTCAGTAAATATTCAGTAATGGTTTGTGTATTATTTGCGTCAACATGTATTGTGTTTTATAAGCTAGAAGTTACGGACATTGTCTCTTTCAATACCGAGCGTAGACTGCTCCCAGGGGTTTTACTGAACCGCGACATGCGCGGTGAAGTACCGAACAATTTTGTAGATTGAAATCTGATTGGCTAATCGTAAGGTCAATCTGACCTGACCTGCAATGGAACATTGTCAGATC